>MU001756.1:0-151993 GCA_010093585.1 Melanomma pulvis-pyrius CBS 109.77 | reverse complement strand
CCTACCTACCTACCTACCTACCTACCTACCTACCTACCTACCTACCTACCTACCTACCTACCTACCTACCTACCTACCTACCTACC
The DNA here is from genome assembly GCA_010093585.1 of Melanomma pulvis-pyrius CBS 109.77. Taxonomy (NCBI): domain Eukaryota; kingdom Fungi; phylum Ascomycota; class Dothideomycetes; order Pleosporales; family Melanommataceae; genus Melanomma; species Melanomma pulvis-pyrius. The sequence goes on along the minus strand of MU001756.1, from coordinate 151,907 downwards.
TACCTACAGTAAGTAAGTAAGTAAGCAGCACCGTGTATTCAGCTACGACGATAGAAAAGCTTTGTCAATATACAATCGGAGCACCATCCATGATGAGCAGCCCCCAAATGCCCTTTTTTTTAAAAAAAAAAAAAAAAAAACAAACCCTGGGTTCAAGCGGAACCAATAAAGCTGAATGCAGCATGGCTCTCTGGTTGGTTGGCCATGGCACGCGCAGTCTTCCTTTCATGGAGGGAGGTTGCGCTACGAAGACGTGCATGGTTTCATCTCTTTGCGGTCTGCGATGGGAGGGGAGGAAAGCAACCGCCGAGGAAGTCCCCGAGTATAGTAAGTAAGTAGGCGGACAGGCCTCGCGAGCAAGATACGTCAAGTCACGCCGTTCGATGGTGCAGGATTGAAACGAGCTCAAGTATGGATAGAATTGGGACTACCAAGCCCAGCTGGCCCCGCAAAGCATCCTGAAACGCCTTAGAGAGAGCCCTCCCCGTACGCCTTGCTCCTTCGTGTGGGGGACTAGAATCCCCGCACTCCATCCACTCAAGAGAGAATCCAAACAGACCCAGCTAGAAACATCTCGATAAGCCCGTCACCTGAACGCCGCACCCTGGAGATTGATGAGAAAAGATGTGTTGGATGCTTAGATGTTGTGCGGCTGTATCTTCCGTTTCACCTTCCAGCCCCTGGGCAAAGTATGGGAGTTTGTAACCGTTCGGATAGCAGAGGTATTGGCCGCCCCGGCGGCCATAGCCCTTGGTGCAGACGGAGCATTTTGTGAGGAACGGGAAGATCCCGTTGCAATAATGCCTCGCCCGTTAAGGTGTTTTCGTGAAAAAGGGCAATAAAGGCAGGTGTAGAAGGTTTAGGAATAGACCGCGAAAGCAAACATGAACGAGCACTAGGTATAGATGTAGAATGACCAGAGACAGAATCCGGAAGTAAATGCACAAGTGGAATGTTGCTATTAGGTCCTGTAACTCATGTCCCAAATTAGCAACGCAGAAAACTAATTTACACGTAGAAGTGATAAGATGTGATCAAAGTGAAGAGGGCTAGATGTCCGTCTTCCCACCCATGACCTTGGCAGCCTGTACGGCCTTCATCTTCTCATTCCAAGCTGGAGATGGAACTAATTTGCGGACGGTGCGGACCTCGTCCGTGGCGTAGCCCGGAATGCGAATGTTGTAGTTGCGCTCGAGGATCAGCTGGATGTCCCGGATGTCGAGTTGGGGAGACTCGCGGAGCTTGGAGAGCTTGCAAGCCGAGGAGAGGACTGTGTCGACGAAGTCATCTGCGAGCTGGAGAATTGCCTGCTATATTGTTAGATCCGTTGACTACATGTATGCGGGGCTGGAAAAGCTCACCTCCTCGACCTCTGGAGTCAGGGCCTCTTCAGCGCCCCCGGTGACTTGGCGCACGAGTTCGTCGAGCTTGCGCTTGCTGAGAACACGATCGCCCTCGCCCTCGAGCTGAAACGGGGGGAACTTGGTGATGACTGGCTGTCCCATAGGACCTGGTGCGCCGTTCGTGGGACCGCTCATCGTGGGACGCGCCTGACCCATGCCTACAGGAACAGGTTGAGTGACGTTCAGAGTACGTGGGATGGGCATCTTGGGATTGTTCAGTTGCTCACGTTCGCGACTACCTGGGGTGTGAAAGTTTCCTTGACCACCACCCGCCTGCATGGGAGTAGAAGTGCGCGGAGGCTCGGTGTTTGAGTATGACCGTTGCGCAGCGCTGACAGCGGCCTGGTGCGAAAGAGGAACAGGGGGACCGGCAGCGTTGGAAGTGGCCGACTGCGGGTGCGGCGAGTTGGTCTGTTGCTGCTGGTGGGTGTTCGCTTGAGCCGGATTTATTTGAGGGCGAACAGGCTGCTGCGGCTGCTGGGGTTGTGCGAAGGACTGAGCCTGGTTTTGCTGGTGAATCTGCTGTGAATGCGGGGCGGGTGGTTGGCGGAGAGGTTGCTGTTGTTGGGTGACTGGAGGAGGTGCTGAAATTTGCGCGTTCTGTTGTTGTAGCTGCTGCTGCTGCTGCGATACACCGCCACCTGCCATGTTGGTGAACTGTTGCGAAGTTATCTGCGGCTGCCCTCCGCCTTCTATTTTGATTTGCGGTTCGTCTTTAACGGCAGTACTCTGAGATGCTGTGCGCTGAGGCTGTATGGGTGTCTGTTGAGGTTGCTGTCCGAGCCCTTGTGTTTGTTGCTGTTGTTGCTGCGCTCGTCGCACCTCGTGCTCGCGTTTCCATTGCGTCTGTCGCTTCCTGAAATTCTCGACATACTCTTTCGCACTATCATACTCCTGCTGCATCTGATTCTTCTGGTTTAGAACTTCCGGGGCAATTTCCTGGCCAGCCTTTTGACGTTGTTCGATCGCGTTGGTCATCATCTTTATGCGTTGAGTTGCCTTTTGTTGCTTATTCAGAGCCATCAGATAGCTATTCCGGAAGTCCTTGATCTTCTGGTCCCCTTCTGGAGTCCCCGCATGCGGGCCCGCGAGGGGCAGATGATAGGTGAAGTTCTGCACATGCTTAATTATCTCAGGGTCTATCTGAGGAGGCTGTGGATTAGCGCCTGGAGGCCGAGACTGTCCGGGTTGCACTGCCTGTCCTGGGTTTGAAGGCTGCTGCGCTGGGGGCATTATTTTCTGTGGTTGAGCGGCCTGTGGTGATAACTGCTGGCCATTCCCAAGTTGTGATGTAGGTTGACCTAGCGCGTTCGGATCTGGCTGGTTGGACTGCTGCCCCTGCTGTTGCAGTTGCTGCTGCTGCTGCTGTTGCTGCTGCTGCTTGACTTTTGCGCGAAATACTCTCTCCTGGGCGATGAGCTTCTGTGACCACTCTTGCAGCTTCTCGCGAGCCTGCTGGTGTTCCGGGCCGCCTGGGGTGTTGGTATTCATGGCATTCCAACAGCCTGCCAGCACGGGCCGGTACTTCTGCCTCTGGTCTTCGCTCAGATGCTGAAGCTTGGCCACATCATCAGCCCTCAGCATCTGTATCGGCTGGGTGGGGCCCTGGGACCCCTGAGCTTGCGGGTTGCTCATATTCGAGGATGCGGGGGGAAGACCTCCGGCGGGGAGCTTCCAGGATGTCTTGCAGTCGCTTGACGAGATTCCTCGACTCGGTCTACGGTTTTGATGGGACTGATGGGGTTGATAGATATTTAGTGTTGGTGAGGGTGAGGGTGAAGCGTGAGCGGGGTCGGTGGTGGATTGATAGATAATGGACTGCGACGGACGAGATGATGTTCACGAATGCACGTGAAGGCAGTGGGCCTTGGCGTCGGCCATTGTTGCCTTTAGCAAACAACTGCGGATCAAGCAAACCAAGTTTAGGAGTATTTTAATGTCTGAATCCCTGGTACTAGGTGAGACAGTAGAGTCATATATATACACGTTCGGTACAACTTCCTGTACCTAACCAGTAAAGTCATTCACAAGCGATTGGAAGACTTCCAGGCACGTGTAACTCTTTGCAATATCCGACCTTGTTGATTACTTGAACCGTCACTTCCCATGCCTCCTGGCCTTCTCAAGACTACGACATCTCGGACGCGGTAGCCTTCGCATCCCTATCTATTGCCAAAGCTCTCGTGTTCTTGACCTCCCATTCGAACTCCCTGAGCGCTCTCAACTCACTACTAACGAATAATCCACCCATCAGCCCATCTATAACACCGGCACTCAAGCCTATTGCACTCAGAAACATCAAGATGAAAGAGACATAATTGTGTGGCGACCACCAGACGCCAATCAAACATCCGATGAAGATGGTGAGCTGATATCCGAAATGGCCCAGTCGGAGTCGACGCTGGATGCGCTCACGCGCCTCGTACTTTGAGACGTTGGCAAGGATCTCGTCGTATACTTCGAGAGGGAGATATGTCTCTGGCAGTGCCCATTGACCGTTCTCCAGGGATGAGGGCGACTGGGAAGTGCTGCGGGTTAATGTTGCCTCGACCGAGAAGTGGTCGCTGAGCGAGCAATGCAAAGTTGGATGTCGCATCGTCATCCCCACATTGGCCCTTTCGAGCGTCCATTCTGCGGTTGGCTCTCCCGTGGATGCATCGTGACGTGAACCACTGCTAAAGAAGATGTAATCGAGGCGCTTCGCGTTTGGGTCTGACACAGACATTTCGATCTGCACGTTTTCGCCTTTAGCCAGCCGCTTTTTATGTGCCTGGTTCCACCTCCAAGTATTCAACGCACTGTCACAGGTTGCGCCGTTCACGGTGAGGTTGAACTCGGCGTTGGGCATGGGGACGCCCCTGAGCTGCTCTGCTTTGTCCTTTGCTGCACCAACCGAGGATTCGGGGTGGAGCATGCGCCAGACGTCTCTGACGGGCGAGTGCGTTTCTATGATGCGATGGGCCAGTGAGAGAGGGACCATGTTGAAGTCGCCCAGGCCAATGACTAGATGTCCGCGCTCGGCAGCTCCACGCATGAGCTTCGCTATCTCCCAAGCCTGCGCTGTTCGGTGGACGAGATAGGAGTCGTGGGGTTCAGTCTCGTAAGGGGCGTGTAACTGCATTGCATGTCAGCTTCGGCCAGTGGAGCTCCTGCTCGGGCCGTGAGGGGCGTTACATGTGTGCAGAAGACCTCCGCGATATCTCTCCGTGTCGGGCCCATCTGTATCCGCGCACATGCAACGCCCTTCCCCACGTACCAGTCGCCGCGATAGAAGGCGGCTGGCCGTCCATTGAGGGGGTACCGCCACATGCTGCTCTCTACGATCGGCCATCGCGACAGAATGGCCAGGCCGCCGCCGAATATGCCGCTGTGGTAGAATTTCCCATAGGGAAGGAAGTGGTCCGTCTTCTCACGAATGGCATTGTAGTCGTGCTGGGTCCAGCACTCCTGGAGGCCGACGATGTCTGGCTGGGGATCTGCAGCCGCAATCTGGTTTCCGATCTCAGCCAGACGCTCGTTCCGGAGGGTGGCAATGTACTTGAGGCCCCAGCAATTGAGCGACAGCACCCGCAAGTTAGACGGCGGATAGTGGGGGTGTTCGGCCATGAAAGGCGATTGAGGAGGGTCGCGCATAGGGTGTGGAATGCCGTCTAACAGCCCTGGAGGCTAGCCGTCCAGGGGGAAAGGGTAGAGCGCGCTGGGAGCTGCGGCAGGGGTCAGGGATTCGCCCATCACCGCCTTCTTCGTCGGGCCTTGGTGGCTGATCGGGGTGCGGGCAGTATATTTCACCTCCGCGTTTCCTGCGCCCTCATCCCGCCCAACTCACGCCCACCCTCACACCCACCTCTGCCATGAACGACACTCGCAGCACCTCGCCCAAGCGCCGGCGCGAAGATGAGGACACATATGGCGACGACGGTTCCCCCCCACGCAAGCGCTCGGCATCCCGCACCCCGCCCAATGTCTCCCCCCAGTACCGACTTGCGGAGCGGCCAGCGCGACGGTACAGCAGAGAAGACGACAGCGACGACGACAGACGCTACTACCGCGACCGGCCGCGCTCGAATTCCCGCTCGGATTCGCGATCACGGTCGCAATCGAGACGCCGATCCAGGTCTCCCTCGGCCCCGCCAAAACCCGCTGCGCTGCACTATAAGCCAGCACTGATCCTACGCGGCCACAAAAAGGCCGTAGCCTCAGTCAAATTCTCCCCGGACGGCCGATGGATAGCAAGCTGCTCCGCCGACTGCACAATCAAGATCTGGGACGCGCATACCGGGCTGCTCGAACACACGCTCGAGGGTCACCTGGCTGGCATCTCCACCATTGCCTGGTCGCCCGACTCCGTTCTCCTCGCGTCTGGGTCCGATGACAAGTCTATCCGTCTGTGGAACATATCCACTGGCTTGCCGCATCCCACGCCCTTCATCGGCCACCACAACTACGTCTACTCCCTAGCCTTCTCCCCCAAGGGCAACATGCTCGTCAGCGGCTCCTACGACGAAGCCGTCTTCGTGTGGGACGTCCGCGCCGCACGAGTCATGCGCTCCCTCCCCGCACACTCCGATCCTGTCGGCGGCGTCGACTTTGTGCGCGACGGGACACTCATCGTATCTTGCGCCAACGACGGGCTAATCCGCGTGTGGGACACCGCAACGGGCCAATGTCTCCGGACCCTCGTCCACGAAGACAACGCGCCCGTGACCTCAGTCCGCTTCTCGCCAAACGGGAAATACGTACTGGCCTGGACCTTGGACTCGTGTCTTCGGCTGTGGAACTACATCGATGGCAAGGGGAAATGCGTCAAGACGTACCAGGGCCACATCAATAAGAAATACAGCATCTCCGGCGCGTTTGGAACCTATGGCGGTTCGCCCCCATATCAGTGGGCGTTCGTGGCATCTGGTAGTGAGGACAACAGTATTGTGCTCTGGGACGTGAGTTCGAAGAATGTGTTGCAGAGGCTGGAGGGGCATAGGGATGCCGTGCTTTCTGTGGACACGCATCCTACCGAGGATGTGATTGTCAGTGGCGGACTAGACAGGACAGTGCGAGTGTGGAGGGCGTCTGAACCTGAGCCAACCCCACCCACGTCCCCGAAAGAGACGAATGGATTTCATTCTGAGTAGCTCCCGCCCGATCTATTTGCGGATAGCCAAGGATCACGCTGATATATTTATGGGCATCATTTAGATCAGTGAGCCCGAACAATACTGGCTGATCATAGAGTCTTCATGTTGATTTAGATACCCATTCACGTAGCATGATGTAGAATGCAGTTGATACTCTGGCAGTGTAGAGAAGACACAATATGTGTACAGGATTCTAGAAACGAAGAATAGTGCTTTTCTACACCCCTCATCCACCATAGTAGATGCCATCTAGAAACCAACCACAATTGCTCCTGTTAGCATCGAAGTACACATGTTACTCGTACAAGACCCTGGAAAGGACTGCTCCAACCAAATCTCCATTTGAATATTCTAGTTCCGCCGTTTCATGACCTTGGTGCACATCTCCATCAGGCCATTCTTCGCGTCACTCTCCGGAAACGCGGCGATGGCTTGGATGGCCTTGTCGACGTATTCTTGTGCCAGCGCGCGTGTTTGCTCGAGTCCGGTGCTTTCGGAGACGATCTCGCGAGCCTGTCTTTCTCGTTAGCAATTCTGTACTCGCAGAGAAGTGGCATGGAAGCTAGTACGTGCCCTTAGCACATCCCCCTCGCCCGAAAACTTCCTGCCGACAAGCTTCCCCAGCGATTTATTATCCTTCCAAGCAAACAGCAGCGGCGCCGTCGCAAGCCCCAACTCGAGATCGGCGCCCGCCGGCTTCCCTAGCTCCTCGCCGCTGATGGTGTAGTCCAGCATATCATCCACCAGCTGAAACGCCAGCCCCAAATTCTTCCCATACAAGTACGCCGCCTCGACAACTTCGGGCGTGCTCTGACCCAAAATCGCAGCTGCTCGACAGCTCTTGCTAATCAGACTTGCGCTCTTCAAGTACGTTTTCTGTAAGTAATAGGAAACCGTATCCTCGGTCCAGACGGGGTTCTTTTCGTCCCGTGCTGTATTCTTGAGCTGCATGAATTCACCCTCGACGAGGTTCGCTATCACGGTTGCAAGAAGCTCCGTGACTTCGGGGTCACGGAGGCGGGCAAGAGCAACAGACGCACGGCCGAGCAGGAAATCGCCAGCCAACACTGCCATTTTGTTGCCGAACTCGACGTTGGCGGAGGGAGCCGAGCGGCGGGACACAGAGTGGTCGATAACATCGTCGTGGAGGAGCGAGGCCGTGTGGATCAGTTCTGTGATTTCGGCTAGCCGGCGCTGGGATGGGAGGATGTCTGAATCCTCAGATTGGAACGCTACGTCTTGAGATATTGCGTTTAAGCTAGTGTACTCAGGCGCCGAGGGATTGTTGTCGGAGAGAATCTCGGAGGAGGTAATGGGCCGGTTGACAGAGTATACGCTCATATCGCGGGGCAGTTTGGGCGTGAGGGCTGTAGCCCTAGACATGAGCAAGACCAGCATTGGCCGCACATATTTCCCCTCACTTTGGGTGTAGTATTTGGCTACCGTATCCAGCGTCGGATGACCCGAACCTAGCAGCTGTCTTATATTGCTGGTCAAGAACTTCATTTCCTTCGCAACCGTCCGGAACGGGTCCACTGATATCGGAGCATTTGGATCGGGCGCTGGGGCATTGAATATGTGTTGAGCTGCTGAGACGGCGGCAGCCCAGTTCGACTGATTACGCCGCCGCGAGGGGTGGTAGAAAATGGAGACTTGGGGCGCGGAAACGAGCGGCGTGGAGCGATATGGACATGACGAGAGACGTAGTCGTGGCGTGCATGTGGCAATGCTCGTCGAGAGCCGGGCAGAGCGGCTCGTCATCGAGAACTCGGGCAATTGTGCGGGGCTCAGCAAGTGCAATTGGAACCCCACGGAAGGAAATGGCGAGGCAATTGAGGGTTGTGGGCTTACGAGAAGCGTCCTGACCTGGAAAGTTTGGGAACGAGAATCATGACGCTAGCCCATGTCGCTGCCAAGATTTGCGGCATGCCGCCGGTGGAGCTCCACGCGCTTTCAAGGCGAAACCGCCAATCGCCAGCATCACGACAACACCCACCATGGTCCTTCTCACCATGACCCCCGCTATAGTGCGGGCAATCGCGGAAGCTCAGAAACTAGCACGAGATGAGCTCTCCCATCTTCAGCAGGCCTCCGGGCCATCCCTCGTGGAGCCAGCAACCGGGAATCCGATATCACACAGCCAGCTCATCGACCTCTCGAAGCTATTGAAGAACCAGAAGAACCATGCTACCCATGTGAATACAGAGGAAAACGAAAAAGATACATTTGCATATCATCTAGACTCATTATTGAGGGGCTCGACAATCTACATTCCCCCTCCCCCGGCGAGGAAAGAGCCCGTAAGACTACCGCCTACACCTAGGATATATTGTTGTGTATTGACATCTACAGACTTCCGAATACAAAGCTCTTATGGCGCGCCTCCGCCGCGAAGAGGAAGCCCGCTCATACGAACGCATGCTAAGTCCCGCGCCGGCCCCCGAAACATTCTCGCAGCGATTCCCCGCCTCCCCGCTTGCTTATACCAACTCCTCCGCCGCCGACTTCGCGGACGACGAAGTCAGCTACGAGGAGGTTCACCGCCAGATCATTCTTATTATAAATGTGCTGGTCTCCATCATAGCCTGTAGCGTGTTCATCTGGGTGGCAGCCCGACACTGGAGCCCCGCAAAGCGACTAGGCCTCAGCATGGGTGGAAGCGGCGCCATCGCAATAGCAGAGGTCGTTGTATACAGTGGATATGTAAGGCGGGTCAAGGAGGCGAGAGCTACGGAGAAGAAGAAACCTGAGATTAAAGAGATTATTGAAAGCTGGGTTATCGATGGAGCATCTGGGAACAAGAGTGTATCCCTATCAACAGGGTCCAAGGACAAGGCCGATGACAGCTTTAGGTACAGAAAGGGGAAGCATCGCTGAAGAACCGATCATATTCGCCATGCCATTATCCTTAATATACCACAACTCCAATCGCTCCTGTGAAAGAGTGCCCATATCAACTGCCATGAAGGATATACCAAGAAGACCGTTGCAAACACGTCACTTTTTCTTCCTTCCGGCAACACCACCAGCGAACCGACCCAGATTGCTCAGACTGGACCGTGGTTTATGCCCTGGAGTTCCTGCAGGTCCTGGAGGTATTTTAGACGTGCTGGCCGCCGAGTTTGGACGTAGGTTCGGATTTTTGGGTGGTACGTCAGGGGGAATCTTCTCTTTCTCCTGTATAGGTGATGTGGTCATATCCTCACCCAAGCTTGACAAGCGCTGCGACCGCCTCGCCCTCTCCTGGATCATCTTAAACTTGTCGAGCAGTTCGTTCCATTTCACCCCGCCATCCTCTCTCGCCTTTAATCGATTTGGTCGCTCGAAACCGGATACCGGGGGGCCCTGCTGACTACTAGGAGGACCGGTGTCTGAGCTCTTCTGCCTCAAATGGTTAAAGTTGGAGGAGGGAACATACGTGCGCGGCGCGATGTGTAGGTAGCCAATTGCGCTAACGCTATTGAGACGATTCTTCAGCGCGGCAAATGCCGATGATTGTGGGAGCAACATCAGCAAGCCATAAAGACACTTGTAGAGATGAGGATATTTCTCTGGCTCCAGGAGTTGGATTCGTAGGTCTGCGTACCTGTCAGAATTATCAATCATTAGGTTAAGGGAGCCTTACATGTGAAAACTGGAGATTCGAGGAGCTGGACAAGCTTATCGATTTGGATGAGCATGTTAACCGTCATTTCGAGATCGGCACTAGTGTTGTTAGCATGTATGCAGCCAATATGATATTACTTGCGGAAACATACAATATTTGGAGAAGGTGATATGCCTGCTCATAGGCTTGAGCCAAAAGACAGAGAGAGAATGTGGCAACGGCATTATGACACCAAGATTTGAAGAGAGATACAAAGAATGATTGACCGTCCTAGACATGTTAGCCATGATCCAATGCAATACACAATTTAGGTTAAATCCTACCCTTGAATCGAGATTACGGAGTCGTCGCCGGAGATCAGCTAATTCTGGGGCTGTGATAAGATTGTTGTTCAAATTTTGCACCATGATGCTAGCGAACTCAACATCCTAGAGCTATCAGTGTGTAATGGGAAATGGGTCTAAATACGTACTTCGTCCTTTTCAAGACAGTCGGCTAACGTTCGATATATTCGTTCCGCGCTTAGAGTAACACATAGTTGGCGTATAATAAGATTCCCTCGAGTCTCGAGGAGTCTCCGGTCAGTACAGAATAACTTTAGGAGGTTGACCATAAAAGAAGTGAAGTAGGAATCGTCGCTGTTCTTCGAGATCTGTGAGAGAAGTAGAAGGTCCCGAGTTACCACAGCCTCGGAGGGATCAGAGAGGGTTTTCAGAAGAGCTGGGAACGTGCCGTCTTCAACAGAAAGAATCTAAATAGTACAAGTTAGTGATATGAACAGTCGCACAAACAGGGAGCGAGCTTTACCTTGCCTGGCGCCATTCGGTGTAGCATAATAAGCCACGCTATCGCAGCAACTCGAGTTGCTTCGTGCTCGTTCAAAAACTGTAACGTGAGAGCATTGACAGCAGCTTGGTAGTCAAGCTCTGGACCAGGGCGCGGCGAGGGGCCACCACGGTCTTCTGCTGGTGTTGGTGTCCTCGTTCCTCTACTATCTACGGATCTCACGTCCGCTTGATCTCGAATGACAGTCTTCAACAATCGGCTTGACAGGTTTGAATCCCGCCGCTCTACGCCAGTTAGTTCTTTGCCCAATGCTGAGAGCGAATTAGGAAGTTGCAGATGACCAGTTGTATTGTCAGACCGTCGGTTATCGTCGGACAATGACATGATGTAGTCCATTAGAGACGTGTTCACTCTGTTTGCGGCTTGGCGAACGGTGTCCACGTCGTGCGCCATGGTGGGGAGGAGGTGTGACAGCAGTCTTGGCACAAACGGCATAATATCCTCAGGACAAATTTCGAAGAAGCTGTCGATCCATCGGAGTGCTGTGAGCTGAATCTCCTCCTCTTCTGCAAACCATTAGGTCGAGTCTCGAATAATTCGAATAGTTCGTATTGAAGTCTTACCCGTGGAACCACCCAAAAACTTGACCAAGATGTCTAGGACCTTCGAATAGTCAATTTGGACATCCTGCCCAGGTATCCAGTCGCCCTCGCCACTAGCAGACTTCTCGTCATTTGCCATGACTGAGGCACTATCTGCGCTTCCGTCATCCTTTTCGCCTATGGAATCGAGTTGATCTGGGGTTGCGCTATCAATGTCGCTTTCAGCTTCAATTCCACTTCGCATACTGAGGCCATCTTCTCCTTGGCTCTTGCGGCTCTCGGCTATGCCGCGTTTGATTCGAGCAATCTTTTTGATTTCGTTGAGAAATCTATCCAAGGACACCTGTGTGGCGGTATGCACGTCCTGGTTCGGATCGCTGAGGAACCTGAAGAGGCCATCGAGGAAACGAGGAAGGTATGTGACAAGTTCGAGGTCTGGTATAGAATCTAGTAGAGTTATCCAAGCGACAAGGAATGTGCGGGTGAATGGGTTGACAACGTTGATGCGCTCTTCGAGGAGTGGGAGAAATTTTTCGAGCGAGAAAGCTGTCGGTAGGTCTTCTGCAGGGTGTTCCTGTTCATCAATAGCTTCTTCCTCGCTGGTCTCTGGTGGTGTGTGTAGTATAGAAATATACGAGGCTGCGGATTCGGCCACAATGTCTTTGACCAGGCGGTCGAGAAGCTCTGCTCCATTTTTCACAGAAAGCTCCGAGTCGGCGGCAAGCTGTAGCTCCTCAGTTAGCCGTAGTGAAGCCATGAAAACGGAGAGTGTGCCTCCTACCTTGCATAAGGCATCAAAGACCTGATTGAAGTAGACCAGGATCTCCCCCTTTGCAACCTTCGCAATATTGTACATGCTCTCGCATGCATAGTATCGAACGCGAGCATCCTGGTCCGAGAAGCAGGCAAGCACAGGGGGGACGATCTCTTCGAGGTACCGAGCTACTTCCTAATTGAAAGTCAGCGTTCGAAGCTATATATGTTGGGCCGTGGGCATACTGGGCCAAGGGCAATGGAGGCGGCGGCGAGGCCAATGAGGCCGCCGTTTCGAGCGTGCGGCTGGTGGACGGCATATGCGTATTCGTGGCAGAGCTGGTGCACAATTTTCGCTATCCTGTCGTGGTCCTGAGCGGCCAGGGCATCTCTGATGAGGCCCTCGAGCTCGAGGGCGCCGCTCTTGCGCTTGTCATAAAGCTTGTCGTTCAGGGCTTTAGTGATGTTGACGTCCATCTTCACGTTGCTGCACGGCGGCTTCTACATGGCGGGGCGGCACAGCTGATGCCGTCTTTGCAGGCGGGGCGGGTTGTGGGGATATGTGGTCGTGTTGAGAAGAGGGCCAAACGCTGCAGCTTGCCGTGTTGCAGTTTACTCACAGACCTACACAGTAAGCCCAGCACGCATCTAGACGCACGTCATCACGCCGAGGCGAGGCCAGGTGCGCGGCGTGAGCGGAAACAGATCCCTGCGACAGGTCCGGCGCCGTTGATAAACGAGACGCGACCAAAAGCAATAGCGAGCCGTGCCAGCGTTCGCTCTTGATGTCTACCATGTTCCCAACGCTCTTCGATATTCCATGACAGTGCTGCGATGACGACGACGTAGACACGACCTGCAGCCACACCTGACGTCCGAAGTGGAAAGGCGCATCTCCAGCCACAGCATGCGGGCCTACTCCATCGACCAAGCTATCTCCAACTCGTCTCTCTCCAGCACGTCGTCCACCTGTTTGAATACTCGCGCAAAGTTCTGAGGCTCACGATGGAGGAGCACAGGAACAGCATGACACGTCCGACTCTTAGACGCACTCAACGTCTGGATCCACCGAGTCCTCCCACCGGCTTCCGGCACTGGGCCGTAGCTTTGTGAGTCGCCCTTGGCTGCCGTGAAGGTTGTCCAACTGACCCAAGACCAGTGTTGTCTGTAATTTCAATGTCGACATAGGTAGGTGACATCTTGAACACCTTCGATAAGACATGCGTTGAGTTGTGTGTGCGTGATAGGGCCTGAAATTGAAATTGTATATCCGCCCACCATTCAATTCTCGACTACCGACCTGAGCGCCATTTGCTTCAACAGTTTTCCCGAGCAGCAGAACACTGAAACTGCTGAAGATCTTACGTTCAACTTTACGATCAGCAATAACTCCCCGGGCATCACTTTGAGCTCCCCACAGGCCCCTTATGGAAGTCCCAGCGTATTCCATGGCTGCTGTGTCTTCCGTCAAGAACTAGATCTATCCATGAAGAGGAGTTTCAACCAGCGGACGCTGGTTCTACTATCTCACCACAATTTTTTGCCCTTCTACAGTCATCTACTGTATAGGATGACCGAATCAGGGGTGATCAGCGATCCCACTGTCCTCGAGGCAGCGTTCTCCGAAATGAATTCATGGCCATGTCCTTCCATAGGTCGGCATAACCTTCCATTCCTGGGGGACACGGTAGCCCTAGATATAGCGCCGCATCACGCTTTCCCCCTGCAAGGTCTGCCTGGTCCAACACCTTTGATATCAGACAAACCATCTTCGATATATGCCTACGAGCCTTTGGGCTCCTGGGATAATATAATGACCTTCATGCCATGCATAACCGACCTGCATGTTCTGTACGAAAAGCTGCTTCTCTGCGAGAGCGTCATCGTCATAGCCAAATCGCCGCAATTGTGTAGTGAGGCCATTTCTTCTCTGGTAGACCTCATTCGCCCAGTGCCATACGCAGGGGAGATCAAGCCATATATGACGATGCAGGTCGAGTTCCGCAGTATCGGAATTGACGGAGGCACACCCAGACCGTTCATTATTGGGATCACGAATCCATTTCTGCTGAAGCGAGTTCTCTCTGCGACAGAGAGCACAAATCGAAGCAGACCGCACATCCTCTATCTCCAAAACTTCGACGGGCCGGTTCCGACGAAGCGACATCACTCTCTTCACCACAAATCTAGTCGCAACGCCCTTCTCGATCTCCCTGGTGGTGGCATCGATGCTCATCCGCCATCCAAGCGCTTTCTAAAGTCCGAGTCATCTTTCATATCCCAAATCGAGACTCTTCTCAAACTTGGCGATCAAACTAGAGAGCTCGGTCCCCTCATTCGAAGACACTTCGCCGAACTCACTGCCCAGTTCCTAGCGCCTATCAATCGCTATCTCGCCACATCGAATGTGGTCTCCCCGGGTGGAAATCACCGCTACGCAAGCTTCTCTGCACCGGACTTCCTTCATAATCTAGCAAAGCACGGCACCTCAGTCAAACTTCGAGGCCAGGGTCCAATTCAGAGACACCGATCTCGAGATGGCTTGTATGGAAGCTTTGTAAATTCCCCGAATTTCTACTCATGGTTAGATATGAAGTTGAGTCTAGAGCAAGAGGCGAGTGTTGGACTATTAGGACCTGCGCCAATAGCTACGTCAGCTGCGAGCTGATTACTACCTACCGTTTAGGGAGATGATATTGTAATAACGAAACGGCCACGCAGCTACCAAGCGGCTTCTCTAGCAGAGCATCAACAATCATTTCACATAGAATGAGTCCATAGGGCATTCGGTGCCACTCCTAGGGGATATCCATCAGCGAAGGTCCCCACGCTTCCAGCAGACTATGACATGAAGATAGCTGTTAAATGCGAACTCTAGTTGAACTAGACTAAGTCAAGACCTGTAAATGGATTGCAAATACATAATGGATACCCGGCTGGGTTTAAGATAGAATGCGTTGCCCTGTAGTATCTAAACAGTATGGAGATACTGGAGTGTCTCCCACTTCAGTCCAGAACGAATCAGAATATTGACGACGACGATTTCACAATAACGATGCAGTCGGCCCTTTCTCATGCTACCAATGTGGATTATCGCTGCGGAACGGTTCCGTTCTGTGCGGAAAGCTACCCCACATCTATCAACTACATCAATGTCGACATCGCACCCCTCAGCAGCTATTTTAAAGACCTTGGCAACCATTTCCTCTTCCACCGTCTCCATATACCACTCGCTGCAATGTCTGTTCAAAAGGTAGCGCTAATAACAGCCTCCTCAGCCGGATTGGGCGCCCAAATTGCACGCGCATTTGCGCCGGATTTCCGAGTCGTGCGTGCTTCTCCCCTCTTCCCTCAAGCCTTTTTCTACCGATGTCTACTCTCATCGCCTTACTAACTAAATCCCAGGTTATAAACTACGCCTCCAACGCCTCCAAAGCCCAAGATCTCCTCAATGAACTCTCCTCTATCCCCTCCACACACGCCTCGCCAACAACTCCCCGCTTCCATATTCTCCAAGCCGACGTCTCCTCCAAACCCTCCGTCGAGACCCTCGTATCCGAGACCATCAAGACCATGGGCCGTCTCGACGTCGTAGTGTCTAACGCAGGCTGGACGCGCATGACCAACTTCCTCAACATCGAAGAAGGCGTCAACGACGAGGACTGGGACAAATGTTTCATCATGAACGTGAAGACGCATCTCTGGCTCGCATACGCAGCGAAGGACGCACTATCCGCTACCGAGGGTACATTTATCTCCACCGCGAGCGTGGCCGGCGTTAAGCCATCTGGGAGTAGTCTACCGTACGCAGTGACGAAAGCGGCGCAGATCCATCTTGTGAAAGGTTTGGCTGTGATACTGGCGCCGAAGATCAGAGTCAACTGTGTGAGCCCCGGGCTGATGTTGACGGAGTGGGGGATGAGGTTCCCGGAGAGCAAGAGGGAGGCGGCGACAAATAATACAAAGTTGAAGAGGTTGGCGACAGTGGAGGATGTTGCAGATCAGGTTAGAACCCTGGCGTTGAGTAGGAGTGTTACGGGGCAGAACTTGAGTATCGATGGAGGCTCGTCTTTGTAGGAGCGTATGGAGGAAAGGGGGAAGGGGGGAGAGTGAGCTATTAGGAAAACGCACGTGAAATAGATGGGGTTAAAGATCGCGAAATGTGCCCTGTCTCCTGCATTTGCCCGCTGATTCTCTACTGAACGGTTGGTAACGGTTCTTCAAGAGAATAACAATTCCCGAAGGCTGATATCGTGAAAGTAACTCGGGCTGTCGACCGCATTCTACTTGAGAGAAGGGAGCACAAAGTGCATGTCACCACGCACGAAAGAATTAGATCCAGCAACCGACTTACCCCGGTATAGGCCATCGCTCTTTCTCTTTCAAGTTCCTTTACATGCACCAGGTGGTAGGAAGCAACCCCCGAGCAATATTCCCTCGGACTATTGTACAAGCCAATACCCGGAACATCCGTACTCACACGAGCAAGTAAGAGTGCATTTGATCGCCGCCATCCAGCATCTTACGCGCCGTGGCAACAGTCCTCGCATTTCGATGGCGGGTACCTGCAGTGTCACGCGTCGACGGCGAGGGACATCCCCCCATGCTACGCTACACGGCAGACACGAAAGAAGCCTCGCCTCTCCTTGCGCGCAAAGGACGGCCTGTTTCCCCATCGAGAAAGCCAGGCAACACGTACGACGCCGATGCTTAGCGCCGCTCGCCGTCTATCGTACAACACCGGATACCGGTAGTGGGGTGAGGTTCCCAGCTGCTCCCTGCATGAAACCTGATACGCAGTTTCGATAGCGTGCGTTGCTAGCACAATCATTCTGGTTGGACAGAACGCGGGCGCGGCCGTTCGAAGTTCGGATGCTGGTTGGAGAAGAAAGAGGATTGAATCATCCATTCATTCATACCCCGGGTGAGGATTTTGGAGAGGATTTTGCGCTGGAGCCACGGGCCGCCATGGCGCGCTCCCACCCCTTCACGCAGTACCTTACCCACGAGATCCCTCCTGCAAGAAGAAAAAAACCAAAGTGCGCAAGAGCCAAGAGGAAGTCTCCGCGCGTTCCTAGAACATGCGTGTCGGCAAGCCGAGAGCTCCTGCGACGCGCGCATTTAGGTTGTTTACTCCGACGTAACGTTCTTCTGGCGCGTCGAACCTCCGCCGAACTGCAACCCAAAAGAAATTAATCCGTCGGATATTAAAGGTGACGCAGCATACGCAGATAACGACGCGGACGACCGCTGTCGCTGTGATGCTGGGTGTTGGTGTCGTTGATAAGGCGGCAAGACGGCCGGCCGCGAGGCGTGGCGCCTAAGAGAGAGAGAGAGAGACTGCAATTTAATTTAATTTCGTGGCTCAGGGTTAACCTCGTTCCCCAGAATTCGACAGCCCTACTGCATTTGCAATTTGTACGTAGATTGACGTGCTAGAGCTTCTTTCAACATCACCTAGGAATGATGGAATTCAGAGTTTTGACGATGGAAGATAAAAGACGCAGTCAGCTAGTAGATAGGAGACGGCAGACGAGGAAATCGAGTAGAGGAATTGAGTTCAGAATTGGTTGTTTTCGAAAGTTACACATGACTCTGCACGCATAGAACACCTGTCTCACGTGGCATGAGGAAGACGTGCAACAAAACATAGATGATAAGAGTGAAAACCATGTCAATTAATCTTGCCGACTCTTTCCAGAAGCCTGAATCTATGAACATGAGAATTCACTACACCACACACTACGAATTCCTCCTCGAGCCCTTATACCAGGGGTAAAGTATTAAATTGTACAGTCGAAATGCAGCTGCGGTGTGCGCGCAAGATCGTGGCCGGATGACCCAGACTCCCATCGCAATGCAGAATCATGATGCAGAGCCCGAAGTCATGAACCATCAAGTAATCCAATCCCCTTCCTTCCCGTTCCCAACACGATAAACCCGAGAACCCTAGAGAACCCCAAGATACTCGGATCTCTCAAGCTGAGGTGCTTACAAGAAAGCAGCAAGACCGGCACCGGCGAGTCCGAGCAGGGCAACGCCAGCCTTGGAGGCAGCACCAGTGAATTGAGGGGGAGCGGTGGTGGTGGCCGGGGCAGTCGCGGTTCCAGCAGGGGGGGCAGCGGTGGTGCCGTTACCGGGGACAACAGTCGGGTAGGGGGCAGCAGACGGGACAGCCGGGGTGTAGACAGGAACGCTCTCAGCCGGGGCGGGAACGCTGCTAGCAGCCGGGGCCGGGTAGGTGATGGTGCAAGGGCAGTCGGTGATGGTGAGAGTGGTGGCCTCAGTCACAGTGTATGTCTGGGTGCCATAGGTGATCTCTGAGTATCATGTTAGTCGAGTTTCTTACATCGTCAATCAAAAGAAACTTACCAGTTGGGCCAGCGCAGACAGTAGTCAGCTCGGTGACAACCTCGGTGGTGTAAACCGGAGCCGGGGCAGTGTAGTTGTACGCATAGGCGTTGGCGGAGGCCACAAGGGCGACGAGAGTGACGATTGAGGCGTGCATTTTGATTGTTGGTGTTTGGGATTTGTATTTACTTTGGTATTAAGTAGTTGATTGGGTGTTGGAGATCGTGGAAACGAGTGAAATCGGCAAAAACCGGTGTATTAGATGTAATAAGTGAGTGTGTGGTGAGGAAGAAGAAACTGGTACATCGAACGACCAAACGACTTTATATGAATTGGACTTTCCCCTGGCTGACCAAGGCCTTCAACCGTTCAAGACAGGGGCACCTGTCCGCGGTTGCACTCGCTTCCCATAATTTGGGGAGCTTGGCCCTGGGCGTGGCGCTGGCGGTGGACGATACGGGATAGGGGGGTTTCGATAAAGCGGTGGGGAACACTGACAGGCCAATTTATTGATAGAAAGATGCCGCCTATCAAACAGGGCATGGCGGAGAGAAACAAAATTAACAGGCCAATGTTCTTTGCCAGGGCCTGGCCGCCTCAACAGTTCGCTGGCGAACGCGTTACCCCATGCGTTATGCTCTTGCATCTTGCACAACGCTCGACCGTCCACGGCATAAATTGATGAAAGCGTTTGTGTGAACGACCAAGCAGCAGAGATTCAAAGGTTGGCCAGGCGACTTTGGTGAAAGGTCTATGCAGCAAGGAGGAAATTGTGCTTGGTGTTGCCGAAACCCAGATCTCCAAGGTCCCAAGGTCACCAAGGTCTTCGGAAGTCTTGTGCCGAGCTACTGTTGGAGGACGCGCAAGAACAGGTGCAATTCCCCACGACGGGATTAATTAAACGCCCATGCTGATAGCCAAAGGCAACAAAAGCAGAAGGCGTCCGGCCTTAGGCTGGTGGGCGGTCGATGCTGAAGGATGCGCGCGGGTTCCTGCGTGTGCTCTGGATCACCCCACTTAAAGGTGAGCGCCGACTTCCGACCCAACGAGTGATACTGTACACTACAAGGCAAGGGTATGAAAGGAAGATGATAGACGCGAGTAGCCAATCTTGCGAAGAAGAGGATATGTCCCTCCTGAGAACATGAATAGGTGTGAGCTGGAACGAAAGGTGAAGCCGGCCTGATACTCACTCACTCACTCCACCCTGTTATCGTCACAAAAACGCACCAGAGTCACGCTGTGGATCGCCAAACGGCGCTCATTTCGGAAATGCCCAGTAGCTTGCGGTAGCTCGGCGCCATGGGCCTATTTTTTCTCGGTGTGGGTTTCATGCCCGCTCGGTTGGCTTGCGGAAGAGCGCCGCGCACACGACATCTCGCGTGTCTCTCCCCTGCCCCTGGGTAGTGGTCAACAACTACCACAAATAGTGACTTTCGCCTCCGTAGAATCGAAAGCCATGCACAAGCGTCAGGAGATGTGGGAATTCGAAATTTGCTGTCGTATTGCCGTGTTGTGGTGAATTGAGCATGATGTTGCATGTGGTCGCGAAATGCTGAAGCAAGACAAACTGCGGGGGAAAGAACCGCCGCAGCTGGCCCGACCCTCCCTCTATGCCGCCACGGCCGCGAAGCATGAACTTCCTCCACTTCTCCACTTCTACTGCACTCGAGTCAACGATATTGGCCGTCAAATCCCCCGAATTAATCGCTTCACGAACGGCAAAGCGCCGCGTCATCCCCCTCCTTAACCTGGTCAATTTCACGCAGGCCATTGCCCTCAGTTGACGTAGAGTTATTCGTACATCATTCCCTCCCATCAAGCACCCTCCGCAATGCAACCGAATTCGAAAAACTCTCAGTGGCTAGGCTCGCAAGCTGATATTCCGGAGGACTGGCCTGCAGGAACTGTGTACTTGCGTGCCCCGTACTACTCCAAGAAGCTGGCAGAAGATGCCTTCAAAACGCTAGTCTTCCCCAAATCTGACTTACCTTCAAGCGAACGGGCTCTAACAACGAGACCGCCGTACTCCAATATCAAAATCTCTAAGATACTGAGTCCCAATCACCCAGCTAATGGTCAACATGGCCTTTTCGCTAGACTGCATCTTCCACCAGACTCATTCATCATCTCTTATCTGGGCTACGTCCACGACCAGAACGACATAGATGAGACATCCGACTATGATCTATCTCTTGACCGGGATTTTGGCATCGGCGTTGATGCTTCGAGGATAGGCAATGAGGCCAGATTCATTAACGACTACCGATCGGTGGTGACATCACCAAACGCCGAGTTCCGAGACATTTTCGTCGATATTGGCGACGGAAAGATAGAAAAGAGAATGGGAGTCTTCGTCCTCAGTGCTGGCAAGAGTGGGAAAAGAGCCAAAGGCATACCAAAAGGCTGCGAGATTGTTGTAAGCTATGGGAAGGGATTCTGGACAGAGCGTCTGAAAATGGATCGGTGATGTTCAAATTTGTCTGTGGTTGTTCGCATCCAAGGAATGAGGATCCATATCCAACGTGACAGATATGGTAGCCTAAACAAGGATGCTGGCCAGACCCAACTTGTGCATCTGCCTCTTCTTCCTGTAGCGAACGGCGAGCTCAGCTTGTCATGCCAATCCTGGTCAAGCGTCGATGACACAGTCTCCGGTGTCGTCATTACGATCGCAGTCATCTCGAAAGGATTGCCCAAACTACTGAACGAGAGAGTATAAATTTGCAACTGCGGCTTCATCCAATCATGAAGACATCCACGAGCGTGCTCATACCCAACATATATCGCAGCTCCAGAGAGGTCTCGACAGCGGTCTAGACGCCATACAACAGAGTATCAATGCCCGACCTCAAACATAATTGGATCGGTCTTCTATGACAACATATGGAGTAAACCATACGACTACCTGGAGCTAAACAGGAACGAGATTAGCGACAACGTCGTTGCCCAAGGTTCAGGAAGAAATCCACCGTTTTGACGAGTGATACCGGCTCCCTTTGATAGTCAGAGTCTCTGTCAATGTGTGGAGCGATCGAGCAACGGAATTATGTTCTTCCTCGGCCTCTCGATACAATCACTTTCTATTCCGATCTATTATCGCAAGGATAGAACCGGGCTCAATTGGCGGAGAAATTCTGTTTTAATTTCGCGTCTGACCTCGCAACGACGTCAGAAAATATATGCAGGTACTCTTCCACGTGTGTGCTCTCCAGCCACGTAATGAGGCTGAAAAAAACTTGTTTTCTATTTTCAAGAGGATGATATGGCGTGGGTGCCATTCGTCCACTTAAGATGAGGTGTCGCAGTTAGTGTTAGGGCAGCGCCACGCTTCCTCTGAATCAAGTAACCTGTGAGGCGTTCAGGTGCCATAAGAGAGTTAGTAGGAGTGAGCGTGGGGTGACGTCGAAGGAGGTCCGAGAGTCAACGAGAAGGCTTCAGCCAAATCGCAATTTGTGTCAGGAGTAATCGGTGTCTCTGAAGGACGTCATCTTTCATCATCGCTCTTTCGATGCATTCCTGTCGAATTTCCAACAAGAAAAGAAATTAGATTGGTCTATTTGTCTATTTTGTTCGATAAAGACGCACGTATTGCAAACAGGACCCTTGGGGTGATGCGATGCAGGCAGACTCCAAAGATAGGAAACATGGAAACATGAAAACATGGACACATGGAAGCATGCATGCAGGTCCCCGCTGTTACAACTGCACCAATCCTTGGGGGCGGGTAGGACGGGATTCTACCACGGAATTCTGGCTCTGGATCACGATCGCGATGCTGCACCAGCTTCTGCACCCTGCTCTGAGACGTCTTACCAGTGACGTGATGTTGTCTTGGCGAGTTTCGGGCTGCCAGAAGGATCGATCGTCGACCGGACTGGCCCACGTCCAATCATCCGCCACAAATACAATCGCGATCCTCTCCCATGGCTGAGCTCCCGGATTTCAAGGACGTGGCTCTAATCCTGAGACGTGCAGCAAAGGTAGCCGGAGCCGATTCAGCCCTGTTTCCCCCTTGGCAGAGCGCTGCTATTAATTCAACGTCATGGCCCCTTTGGTTAAAAGGAATGCACATCCTACGACTGACAATAAATACCACCAAGGAGCCTCCATTGTTGCGGCTTCCGATCCCAAGACAACTTTCTATCGAAATTCTGGCAGCTCAGTTATCATTACATACAATATATCCTGACAACTTGGTGTTCACGCCACTTGTCTGGTGTTTTCTTTCGCTCACCCCACCAACCACCGGCCACAACTCCGCAGTCTCCGCATTTGATAGCCTGACCAAGAACTCCTCGGGTGTGCTAAACGCTTTCGTGTTGCTACTGCACCCCATATAAACACCCCGCTTTCCCTCTGGACTTTTCTACAATTACCTCCAGAGAACATCAGCTTCAATAGTTTCTACCCCACCTCAGAGAAGAACAAGCAATGCCACATTCATCGAGCACTTCCCTCAGTGGGGTAAGTGATATCAACTGCGTCGTATGTTGGAACCAACATGCTGACGTTTATGACAGGATGCCACCGTGCAGAAATACATGCTCATGTCGTCTCAAGAGGAAGTCCTACGCCGCCGCCTGTCTCTCCAGATACCCTCGGCCGCCCCAATGACAGCCTCATCACCCGAGATGCAGTCTCTCTCCTCGTCGCCCACCTTCCCTCGACCCTTTTACTCCTCATCATGGGGACCTGAGCTGCAGTACCCATCCACAGACCCTATTGGGATCCCAACTCAACCAGGCATGGCTCACCAACACTGCAACAGCGATGCATTCGTCGAGGACTCGCCCAAACAAGGCGAGATCAACCAACAAATCAAAGCAACCCTCACTGAACTACTCAACACCGAGTCCGTTCGTTCCGACGAGAAGTATCGTGCTTGGATCCAGGAACGTCTTATGGATGCCGAGCAAAAGATTCGGAGACAGCGACGTCGACGGTCGAGCAATTCGAGTGGAGAAGAACTCGCTACTTCCATCGCCGAACATATCGACTACCACATCACGCCATGCAAGACCTGGGGCTGAACAACTTGTCACCCTTACTTACGACCTTGGATCCGTTGCCCTTGGACTCTTAGGAGACAATGACATGATGAGCCTACGACAGATCGAGATTGTGGACTATGAAAGCTACGTCATACTATATCGAGAGACCCGACTTTGACATGTAGCATGGGAGGAAAGTGACGAATGGACGGACATTTTCATTTCACATTTCTGTATTATCATTGGGAACATGGCGCGGCGTTAACTCTGGATTTGAAGTGCTCAAATCAGAAACTGGAAGAAAACCAAGATACCCACTGCATGCATCCCACTACGCTGCGATGCAATGTCTGCGCTGGGCGTCGATAAAGCCTCTACTGTACTTTTAGAAATGAAAACCAAGATTATTATCAACCAAAGCCACAATCTCTCTGCCATTCATCCCTCTCTTCCCCTCTGACGCCCAACCTCACCGATCCTGCACTTGCAACCACACATCACGTCACACACCAGTAATTAAGACAACACCTCCTCTTAGCACTTATCAACACCTAGCGTGCACCCCTCACACCCTCAGTTGGACAAAAATAAACCTTATCAGCCGCATTACTATCAACCCATCCCAACAAAGCCACGCCCATCGAGAACATGGCGCCGATCTCGAAATCCGGCGTCGGGGCACTTCGCATCGTGGTGCTGAATGCGGGGGGATCGACATTCTTGCAGCAGTAGTTAGTGCGCAGACCCTGGGAGAGAAGTGCGGGCTGGCGTAGCAAGATGCAGGGTTCTGTAGTGTCAAGGGCGAGTGAGAAGTCTAAGTCGTCTTGCTTGCATGTGCATATGTGCGGAGCGTCTGTATGTGTGGAGATAAAGAGGAGAAGAGTGTGTGCATGTGTGCATGTGTGTGTGTGTGTGTCTATAGTATGTGCGAGATGTGGAGTGGGTGCTTATGACGCAATGTGCCCCAGAATTGCGCCCTGTACCGCACGAATGTGGACAGAATGGAAGAGCCATGGGTGGAAAGGGGCCGCGAACACTTTACAACAAAGCACATTCCTTGCAAAGCGATACCCTTCCTACGCACTTGCCTGTGGGTACCCTGGCTGGCTTGGCCTGGCCTTTGTTCCGGTCTCCACCACCGGGGCCACACAACCCTAACGACACCTCGAAGGGTCGACCACCACACATCACTTGGCAATGCGTCTGTTATTTACCCATTGCAACCTCTCGGTCCCAACATCCCAGATCCCCATTGGCATAGATTCTTCTCGGGGTAAGTAGGCGGACAAATTCATGCATCCGCACAATCGGCCCTTTGACCAAAACCAATGGAAAGCTTGAATAAGCAGTCTTGCTCATCGGCTCGAAAAACTGCGTACGTGGGAGAATGATAAGGATCCGAAAGCGGCATGAGCTTGTTTCTTCGATCTAGTCGACTGGAATAGAGATGCGGGATGATCCGTTCGTCAAACATTCCTCCTACTACATTCATGGTTCAGGGATCCGTCAACCAAGTACTTCTTCTCAGCTTTTGTTGTTGGACGCTACGGGGCTTTCCGGGGCCTAGACAAGTCGACAAATGCGGGGGGCAGTCTTTGTTTATGGTCCAAAATAGAAGTGACATAGAAAGGAAATTGAAGTAAACAAGAAAACCGGTTCACGGGCAGAGCGAAGGCGTGAATAGTACCAATTATACAGCCCATAAGATATCTAGCGCACTCGGTACTACGAGTCCAAGAGAAGTGGACAAGTTAAGCAAATCCAATAAAAGTATATGTCCTGAATCGTAATTGCCAAGCAGAAGAATGGTCAAGTGGAAGATATGTCCATGAAATGTCCGTAAGGAAAACCAGAAAACTCCGTCTCAGATTATGGCACTGAGAACATGTGAAGCGCTATTCTAGGCCATCTTGTTGCCTCCACCACACCAGCATCTTCCCTCGCCTTCCTTCTCGATGTGTACTACCACGTCCATGCCCCGCCCTTTTAAGAACTGTACCGTTCGCTCTCGCACATCTTCGAGATCTGCGATGCGAGATGCGATGATGTGGATGACTCCGAGCACTCGTTGCTGGTGGGGCGCGTGTTTGTGGTCGTGATCGTGGCCTGCGTGGTCGTGATGATCATGAGAGAGCTCCTCCGCGTGATCATGGCCATGGCTATGATCGGAGTGGTCGTGGTCATGGTCATGGTCTGAATGGTCGTGTCCAGCATGCGAGTGATCATGGTCGCACCCCTCATTTTCTTTGGCATGTACCTCGGCATGTGCTGCTCCCTCGTCCTCGAGCCAGAACCGGGGAACGCTGTAACCGACAACACCCCGAAGTGAGCTCAATTCCTGGAGTGTGTTGCGGAGGCCGTACTCAACGTCGGCGGGGAGAGATAGGAGAAGACGCATGCCAGAGCTCTTGACAAGTGGAATAGCAGAAGCGAAGATGAGGATGGCTATGATGCCTGAGGCTATCGGATCCCATCCAGCCCAGCCGTAGTACTTTGTAAGTAGAGTTGAAATAATGACGGCTACAGATCCAAGGGCGTCAGCTAGGATATGGAGGAAGATGCCTTGCATGTTCTCGTTGTCGTGAGAATGACTATGCCCATGGTCGTGGTCTCCGTCACCGCTGTGTTCGTTAGTTTGGTTTCAGAATTTCGACAAGAGCAAATTCTTACTGGTCATGCGAATGCCCATGACCATGGTGGGCATGTCCAAAAGCAGTGAGCCCAACAATGTTGACCAAGAACCCAAGAACACTGACTATGAGTAGTTCATTTAGTCTGTGCAATTCAGAGCCTTCCCAGAGTCGTTCAAAGGCATCGAAGATAATTTCAACACTGACAAGCCTACTAAAGATTAGAGAATGTTTCCTGGAAATGCACACAGACTTACAAAAGAAATACACCATTAGCAAAGCCAGATAGCGTATCAACCTTTCCATAGCCATACGGAAAGTAAACATTTGGACGCCATTTACTCATTACTGCGGCAGCCAAACCAACCGCAAGTCCAGCGCAGTCGAACAGCATGTGGATACTGTCAGTGAGTAGACCTAGGGAGCCACTAACGAAACCATAAAAAAACTGTACGAGCATAAACGATAGGTTGAGACTATTTGAGTTTGGTCAGCAATCTTGAACAGTTGTAATCAAAGCTCGTCCGGGAAGAAGACTTACACTCCAAAATACGCAATGCGGCGTGAGTCTTTCTCGATCAAAATGCTGTGCAAAATAGAACCTGGGGTGCATCTCCCAATCAAGAATGCCGAGAGTCTGGAATGGTTTCCGTGAAGGTGATGATCGTGATCATGATGTGCGTGAGATTGCTTATGGCCCGAATGCGAATGACTATGGGAGTGTGGTTGGGATACGGCGGAGGATTTAGTGTCGAAGGTAATTGCACCAAACACAAGCGCACAGGTTAGTGGAAACACAATGATTGCTTGCAATGAAGCTGGTTGCTCCCAGAGAGCGAATATAGCAACCAAGACACAGCCTAACGCCAGCCCACCCTTCCTCTGAGTTCGCAGAGAGGAAGGTAGAGCAAAATAAATGAGCGCCGTCGCCGACGTAATCGACAAAGTCGAAAATAGAATTGCCCGATGAGCAATGGAAGGGGATGCAGATGAGAAAATCGAAAACACAACGGTTACAGCCATGAGAAGAACGCCTGATCCGAGAGTGAGTAGTGTGTCCTCGGGAGTGTTGATTAGGGGAGATGAAGGCTTCGGCAAAGAGAGTCGAGCAGAGCCCTGGGTACTCCATAGATCATTTTGACCCTTGAGACCTGTCACCAGAGACCATCCTGCGGTAGGAAGAGGTGGGGGCATGGCTAGGACAGAAGTCGTCAACGCAAGATATCCGAAGAGTGTTCCAGATGTATCTAGCGAACTGAATACATCCAGGAGCATGATGAGGAAGATGGTGGCGCACGTGGATCTTCGAGTTCGGATAGTCCTTTTAAACGCATCCCAAAGTGTATGCTTCCCTGGTTTGTGGTCAAGGCCTCCGAGTCCAGCTGTGACTGCAGCTAAGAGAATCAAGGCAGTTCTTGCACCACCAAGCTGCATCGTAGCATAAAAGGGCAGCACAACGCTGAGGATGTTGGTGGTGATGGGCCAGATTGAACCAAGCCCCCATAATACATCCGCTGTGGTACCCGCTTTTTCCATGTTTCCGAAAGACTTCCGCCGATCCAGAGGCTGATCTACGCTGGAGCGAATCTTGGATATTATTCCAACGAGTATTAACGTCGTCGAGGAGAGTGTGCAGGCATGCAGCAGGCGAGACCCAGGTAGAAGAGCATCGGAGCCAAACGCATCACCATGATTTGATGCCGCCTCCAACAATTTATCGCTGGCACTGGCGAGTGCAGAAGGAAATCTTCGAGCCTGAGCGACAATGCTGGGGTATGCCAAGGACGCGAATAGGTAAGGGAGGGGGATGAGCAGCGCAGTGAGTGCTTCGGGCAGTTCGAGCCATGATCTGTCACAAGTTTAGTACAAAACCCCCAATGTTCCCGTCTAGCATAGACCTACGAAGCTGGTGGCGGCGGCGGCGGCGCTTCCTGAATCGGAGAGAAGCCAAACTTCCTCGCTGTTGTGCTCGTCCTGGAGGGGGGGCGGCCTAGGTCGGATTCCCCGCGCGGTCTGTTCTTGGGCCGCGCTGCCATGAAGGGCTTGAGTGTGAGGGACGACTGGCTTGACTGCGCGCGTTCGTGACTGTGGCTGTGACTGTGACTGTGACTGTGGTCGTGGTCGTGGTCGTGGGAATGGGAGCGCTCGTGGCTCTCCGCGTAGGGAGAGGCAATCTGGCCGCCGCGCAATTGGCCGTTCATCTCCGATCTGTGATGGCGATGGCCGCCTACGGGCGCACTTCCATTCGCAGGCGATGTGCCATTGGCCTGGCCGCTCCAGGGCGACGTGTGTTCGGGGAGGAACTGCGATCGCGAGTGTCCATGACGGGTCTGCGCAGCCGCATTCAGTGGGAGCGCATAGGTCGAGGCCATGGGCGTCGCCGACGGGCAACGTCTAGGGCAGACCAGCACCCAGTGGCAGAGAGCGAGGTTCGGGGGATCCGCGCGAGGGGTGCAGGGCGAATTGCGGGGAGGCGGGCGTAAGGGATGCAGCAATGGGGCGAACGGGACATGACATCTCGCGATGTTTCGATATCAGGGGTCTTGGGCTGGTGGCGCTTGTCCGGCAAAATCTCCGCGCCTGTGGCTGCAGAGGAGGCTGAAACGTGACATTTACATGGGACACCTCCACACCTGCTTTCCTCGCCACTCTTCTTGAAGTCGCCATGTTCAACGAGAAGTTCAGTCAGACCTTTGAGCTTGTGCTCTTCGGTGTCATCGTCCTCATAGCTATATTTTCCATCCTCCTCCTCACGTTGCCCTCGCAATATGACCCCTACAAGGACAGAGTACCCAAGTACGTGGATGAGGATGGGAAGGAGACGAAGCTCGATGACGAAGATGAAAAGAAAAATCCTGCCTTCAAACCTGGGAGGACTGTTCAGGTGGTAGTACTGGGAGACATTGGCAGATCCCCGCGGATGCAGTATCATGCAATTAGCATTGCAAAACATGGAGGTCGCGTGTACCTAATTGGATACGAGGGTATTTATACCTACGCGCAAACAGTGTTCCACAGTCTTGCTCATTGATTTTAGATTCGGAGATACATCCTAAGATTCTGTCCAATCCACTCATCAAGATTGTTCCCCTGGTTCCGGCACCATCAAGCCTGCGCTCCAGCAGCAAACTGCTATTTCCTGTCCTGGCTCCATTGAAAGCGTTGTGGCAAGCTCGAAGTCTCTACCGCGCCTTATGTTATCGAACCGAGCCCGCCAGGTGGATGCTAGTTCAGGTAAGCATTTTACAGTCGCGTCTCTCTTTTCTCACTGACCATTTATAGAACCCCCCATCAATCCCAACTCTCGCCATTGCCACCATCGTATGCTTTATTCGCAACACTAGTCTTGTCATCGACTGGCACAACTTTGGCTATTCTATACTGGCTCTCAAGCTCGGTCCCAACCACCCATTAGTCAAGATCTCGGCCCTCTACGAGAATGTCTTCTCCCGTATAGCATCTAATCACTTTACTGTTACTAATGCCATGGCTCGGGTCCTGAAGAGCCAATATGGTGTCACAGCACTTCCTTTGCATGATCGCCCTGCTGCTTTGTTCCGACCGATCAGCAGCCAAGAAAGGGCCGGGTTTCTCGCTCGTCTCCCTGAAACAGCACAGTATGCACAAGATCTCTCTCCTTCTGCCAAAACTCCCTGGAAGCTACTCGTTAGCTCCACTTCTTGGACCGCAGACGAAGACTTCTCAATATTCCTCGACGCGTTGAGTGCGTACTCGGCTTACGCAACCTCGAAGACTCAGCTCCCTAACATCATCGTTGTCATCACAGGGAAAGGACCGTTGAAGGAACACTACCTAGCTAAAATTCAGGCTTTGAAACAAGAAAAGAAGCTGCTAAATGTTATCATACGTACAGCATGGCTTACTCCCGAGGACTACGCTCTTCTTCTGGGAGCGGCGGATCTTGGAGTTTCTCTGCACACATCCTCTTCGGGTGTCGATCTACCAATGAAAGTGGTAGACATGTTTGGCGCAGGTCTGCCTGTCGTAGGGTGGGGGAAATTCGAGGCATGGCCGGAACTCGTGAAGGAGAACGTAAACGGAAAGGGATTCGAGAGCTCTGAACAACTTTTACAGCAGCTAGTAGAACTTTTCGAAAACAAAGACGGATTGCTTGCGACCTTGAAGAATGGGGCCTTAAAAGAGAGTGAAGCCCGATGGGATGACGAATGGGATCGGGTTGGAGGAAAACTATTCAAGCTCGTGTGAGCTACGAACCACTCTGCTTAGACTTCAAAATCAATTTATACTTTTAGATAAAGCTTGAGTGGGGTTGAACGTAAGTAAAATGCCTGAATAATAAGGTTTTCCAGGCCTGACTCGCGGGGTTGAGTAAAAGTCCACAAGCGAGTGCCACTATTCCACCTTCACAACACATCATAGCACCATGAAGTTCACGAACTCACCTCAGTACTTACGGAATACATCTAAAAACCATGGCAGATGTGACAGTGCTGAAATGTTGGCCATCCTGCGCGCAAGCAATTGACTGGTCGCACGACGGCATTATTGCGCTAGCGTCAGACGAGCAAGTCAACCTCCTCGTACGCGCGCTTCATTCAAACAGAGCAGGTCACAACTAATAACTGTACAGTTTCCGCGCACCAAGCCCTACGATGCAGATGGAGATAGCACACATTGGCGCCATTTCGGATTGCAAGTACCCTGGTTCACCAAAGAAGAGCTTCCAGTCAAAGATAACGCTCCACTTCATACATTCTCCATCGGTGAAGAGATATCTGCCAGTACTCCCATATCCCTGTCGTGGTCGCCGCCCGGAGTTGCAAAGCATCGCAGGTGCGCTTTTGCCGCCTTGACTACCAACCTGGTTCTTTCTATCTGGTCTTCAACCGGCAGACTTCAGGACGCATCGAGTTGGGGTCGAAGGGTTATCATCAATGACGCGCTGGAAGACTATTTCTTCAACATATTGCGAGACGATACAAGTCTTCTGGCCTCTGAGTTTGAGGAGGGCATTCGACTACGAAGACGCGTGAGGGCGTTTGCTTGGGCACCCTCCATGCATGGCGGCCAGACAGCTGGAACGATCGGCACACAGCTTTCATGGGGACAGCCCATGATAGCTGTCTCTAACGATGACAACCAAATCGTTCTCATGACTGTGGATTCGCCTACCTCAACATTTGGCGTGAACGAGGCTTGGAGTTCAGAAGTAATCTGCTACTTTACCGTCACGCCCGATCCTAAAAGTATTGTTTCCGAACCTATGTTATTCGACGAGATACTTCAGGAACAACGGTATGCCCCCCATATTGCCTGGAGTCCATGGGTAGAGGTTGGAGGAACTCTACACTCTGTGTTAGCGTATGCGACAAATCAAGACATCCGCGCAAGAGTAATCGCTTACTCCTCAGACGACACCAAATTCGGCCCGGAAATCGTGTATCCAAATATCGACATGCGATACGCAGGCCCAATGAAGTGGTCGCCAAAGGCCGACGGCAATGTGTTGACACTGGCCTTATTTACTGACACAGAAGTCATCTACTTGACCATATCACCACTCGACGCGTCGGTTCTACACCAAGCTACCCATCATCTCGACGACCGCTGGGACTCCATTTCAGGCGTTGCATTTCATGTCTGTCCTCAGAACTCTACTGAACTACATTTCTCCTCTCTCATGTCGACTGGTCAACACACAACCGCCTTGCTGGAGCTCACTGCTGCCGGGCTCACGGCGAAGAATCCACCAAACTGGCACGCAGATATCAAAGGAATTGATGCGAATTTCAGCATTATACACGACCTCAGAGGAAACGTTAATACTATGCTATGGGGTCTATCTACTTCACCACTAGGGGATTTCATCGCCTATTGCTATACTACACACCCCACCGACATGATCGAATACGGGCCCCCCGCTGATCGGAGAGTCACGCTCACCATCAGAAACCTAAGCAATACAGATTCATTGAGCTTCATGCCTGGGAATGTGAGCGCTGAGGGTGCCATCTTCACAATGAAAAAATGGATCGAGAACGTCCAAAAATTAGAGGAGCTCCCGGCAGAAAGATTGCGTATACGAGGAAAATTACTTGAAGCCTATGGCCACAAACAGAAATTTTTTGATGGCAACGATGCTTTGACCATAGCATACGCCTCGCCAGACCTCACCACAATCCTCGCCGCTTTCAAGGAGGACGTTTTTCTCAACCGAAACACCCTGCGCGATCGCTACGACATCCTCACATCTATCATCTGCACACCCTCCGCGTCCACCGACCTCGCAAAAACCATGATCGCCTTCCGTCTCGCCACCACGGTTCAAAGCTTACCTCTCTATTTGTCCTTGGCCACAGTTTTCAGCAGGACCATCCTCTCGCAAAGCAGTCAAGTACTTCTTCTCATCCAAGAACTAACCGATGGTACCAATGCTACGGAGAGACAGCCAGAACCCGTAGAATCATGTACATTCTGCAGCGCTCCTATTTCGTTTACCTCGCTTACGTCTGCATCGTGTACCAATGGGCACCAATACGCGCGCTGCGGGCTCTCGTTTCTCGCTCTCCAGCTTCCAGGTATCACCAAACATTGTGGGGTCTGCGGCACATCGTTTCTGAACGATGAGTATGTTATTGAGCGGGAGAAAATTGTGAGAACAAGGCCTCACACGTCCGAGGATGGCGTGATGTCTGTGGAAGGTGGGGTACGGGAGAAAGGGGATGCAGAGCGAGACGTAGAGAGGCTCGATACCCGGGGGGAGAGTGCAATAACAACTGAACCTCGACAGTCGGATAAGGCCACGACCGAGCAGGAACTAGATGCAACTTCAGACATCGATGACAAAGAGATGGGCAGAGAGCTACCGCTTTCACTGGCGCGAATTTTATTTTTCGGTTGCGATGCATGTATCTACTGCGGCGGGAAATACGTCGGATGAATCAAGCGTGTGTGGTTCAGAAACGGAATGGAAAAGGCATTCAGAAGTCGAGGAAAGCAGGCAGGAGATATGGGTGCAGGAAATCCTATCAGCAATCAAAGGTACAAATCCTTTTAGAATAGTATGCCGACTCCATTCAACCCCAAATATGTTCCAACAAAGTACCGTTGTGTCCTTTATTCAACCCCAGAATGGCCGCGATGGAAATCTAATCGAACGCACGGAGAACTCTTCACCCTGTCGTCGAAAATGATTTATAGAAATATCCCGTCTGTGATCAACTTTCACCAAAAACTTCGTCTCCGCCCCCCCCACTCTTCCCCTTTTGTACTTCCAAACACCTACTTCCCCGGTTCCTAGGAAACCTCAATCGTCCCATATATCTTGGCTTCTAGTCGCCTAGTTTGCAGGATTCTGGCTCGCCTTCAAATAATCCATATAGACCCGTGAAACTCATCATTCCTAATCACAAGCTAGATTTTAGAGACCCTTGCATATATTCTCTGAATCGTGTTGCATAGCCACAAATTGTATTCATAAGCTCATTCTTGCATTTGCCGCGGCAAGAAGTTTATTATATGAAGATTATCAATTCAACGTGTGTAACCACCTCTAAACCAGCCATTTTGAAAAGACAGATTCGAAATTCATAGAGCCAACGGGGTATCATTTAAGGATAAGTAACTTTTTAGAATGTAACCATGCATCTCGAATGCACTCCCACTATCCATTTCTCACACCCCAACCTTTCCTCTCCCCTTTGACGTCTTCTTGTTCACTCCCAACTTCTCCAGATCCTCCGGCTTGTAACAATGTGGTGCTGTCTCAAGCAACCACTCCATTTCTAAAGGAAAGCATCCTCTGAGATACTCTTTAGCCGTTAACACCATTTCGAAATATACGACCCATTTAGGACGCTCCTGGCTAAGAGTTGAACTAGGGTGGATCATTGCGGTTGCTCCAGATCCAAGAACTTTGTAGGTTTGTCCGTCCCTTTGAAGTCGTGCAGCATTTGGAAAGAATCCTGCAGTGATGGCCTTTCGGATGGACACGTGGTCGGAAATTCCAGTTGTCGACATAGGCACCTCTGCTAACTCGCAAAGCTTGGCAAGTTGATCCCGAACATCTCGCGCTCGAGTTAACGATCTTGGCTGTAGAAAGTTTTCCTTACAGAAGGCTATTGAATAATCCGAATCTACCCATTGATTGAATATATTCAATAGGGTTAAATGGTCACCACCCTCCTTGTTCGTAAATCGCGAGCGCGCATGGTCCGCAGCTATCTTTTGATCTTTGGGTCTGTAGAAAAGAGCTGCAGACTCCCCTAACATTGCGATGATTGATAGGACTTCCTCAACGCAGCCGTACTTTTCAGCAGCGAGAATAGATCTTGCAAGCATCGGGTCAGTTGGAAACAAAGTCATTTTCCTTCCAATCTTGGTCAATTCTCCTTTGTCGTTCAGGGCCCCGAGGCTGTAAAGAGTCTCTAAACTTTTTATGACGGCACTAGCAGGGGGCGGATCCATCCAGTCGAAGGAAATCAAGTCATCGATCCCGATAGCTTTGAGAAGTAGGATGGTGCCGGATAACTTTGTCCGCAAAATCTCCGGATCGGTTGAAGGATTTAGCTCGTTGTGGTAGCTCCACTTGGTGAATATCCGGAAGCATTTTCCTGGGCCTGTTCTTCCTGCACGACCCATTCTTTGATTTGCAGAAGCACGGCTGATCGGAGTGACAACGAGAGATTCCATACCCGTTTGAGGATTATAGGAGTTTTCTTTAGTAAATCCAGGGTCGATTACGTAGACAATCCCGTCGATAGTGAGCGAGGTCTCGGCTATCTGCATAGCGTGTTAGTAGGGACGCGTAGATTAGGAGTTGGTCAGAACTTACATTTGTTGCAAGGACAACTTTTCTCGCCCGCGGAGGCGTGGGCTCGAATATCTTGGCCTGGAGATCGCTAGGCAGGGCTGAGTAAATAGGGCAAATGATGAGCTCAGGTGCCCTAGATCCTAATTTCCGTGCCGTATCTTCGAGATTTTGCTGCGCGGACTCGATTTCCTCCTGACCGGTCAAGAATACTAAAATATCTCCAGGCGGCTGGGAAATGTGTATCTGAAAAACGGTAGAAATGACCGCTTGTAAATAGTTACTCTCTGGTTGACCAGTATAGTAGCAGGATACAGGGTGCATGCGCCCGGGGATAGAGAATATAGGCGCGTCGTCAAAGTATTTGGAGAACTTTTGTGCGTCCATGGTTGCTGACGAGATGATCAACTTGAACTCAGGTCGAATGCGGCAAAGATCTTTCAAAATCGCCATCAAGATATCAGTCGCGAGCGTGCGTTCGTGGGCTTCGTCAAGAATGATGGCGGAGTAGTTTGGGAGGTCAGCTTCTGACATGATCTCGCGTAGGAGCATTCCATCGGTCCTGAAAAGTCATTAGTCTCACAAGTCAAGAGGTTGATGATGGTACTTACATATACTGCACTAACGTTTTCCCCGGGGTAGTCTTATTCTCAAACCGGACGCTATAGCCGACGAGCTGACCTAACTTCGAGTCCATCTCCTCGGCCACACGCTGCGCAACGGACATGGCAGCCACACGCCTGGGCTGCGTGCAGCCGATCTTTCCTTGTTTGGTGTAGCCGGCTTCGTGGAGATATTGTGTCAATTGAGTCGTTTTTCCAGAACCAGTCTCACCGACTATGATAAGGATTTGATGTTCGGCGACGGCAGCGAGTATTTGCTCGCGATACTGGAACATGGGAAGGCTCTCCCTGGTCTCCTTCATGCTTTTGGCCTTCTTCTCTACTGTGTCTATGATCTGCTGAAGGCGCTGCGTTTCGGGATCGATTTGTTTTAAATTTGCCCATTGTATCGCCTGGGACTGGTCGAACACAAACTCGTAGTCCTCATCTCGCTCACGCA
This sequence comes from Melanomma pulvis-pyrius CBS 109.77, assembly GCA_010093585.1. NCBI lineage: Eukaryota > Fungi > Ascomycota > Dothideomycetes > Pleosporales > Melanommataceae > Melanomma > Melanomma pulvis-pyrius. The sequence continues at coordinate 115,796 of MU001756.1, read as the reverse complement.
CAGGCCGCTTCACTTGAGCTTGTGCCAACGATGTCTGGTTCTGCTCCCATTGTTGCACCTCGGAGACATATTTGTCTTTCTCATCATGGCGGCGGTTTAAAGCTTCAGATTTACTGGAAAGGTCAGTGTCGGGAAGGAAGTATCCATCTATCCGGTCGTCGACGGCGTTCCGAGACTGTGCGAGATGGTAAACTTCTCGGTTTTTGGCGAATCGCGCTTTCTCTGCCTGGCTAAGGCGCGGGTTTGTGCGTTCTTCTTCAGCCTCAGCCTCGATTTGAAGTTTTAGAAGTTGGAGTTCCTAGGTGGTCTGTTAGTTACAGTGCTTGGTTTTGAGTGAGGGAGTAGGTCATACCTGTGCCTCGCGCTTCGCTAGATAATCTTGACGCGAAGCCAAACGCAGGCTGTTGAGGTCGTCGGGATTGCGGGCCTTGGGAGGCATTTTTGCGGGGTTGCGATGTGGTTGCGGTGGTTGAAGAGGGAGGTGGTGCGATATGGTGGAAAATGTAAGTGAGGGCTGAGAGCAGACCTCTGACCTTGGCCACGCTAAGAATGCTTGTAGCGGCGCCTGATCACATGACCAGGCAACAGCCCTACCTAAATTGAACTGACTTCCAGCGGATGCATCTCAAATGCGTGTCGGCTATTAAAAAGAGGTGACTACATCTACCTCTGTGCAAGGTGAAGAAATATCTCAAGTATTCTTTCATAACTCGAAGTCTCCTTCTGGTGTGATTATAGAAAGAGAGTGGCTTGCCGAAAGGCCATCAATGTTATTAACATATACTTTTTCTCTACCCCCAAGAATTTTATAGATGTAATTGCTCCAGTTCGAGCCGCTTTTCCATAGGCTACCATGCTCTAGAATATATATCATTCCTGCGTAGCATAATAATTTCAAGCACTTCATCAACCGCCCTCTTTCTAAATATGCCGATACCAGCACCGTTTTCTTCAAGGGAAACTAACCTTATAAATTAAGCTTTGCAAGTCCCATGCCGAAATTCACTGCAAAGAAATTAAGGTCGGCTCAACTTGACAGATAGCACTGCAATGTTCGTTGTTGGCGGGCAGCTTGCACATAGCGTATTATCCTCGAGCCCCTTGCCAAATCTAAGGTTACAAGATCCCCCTAAAATAAGGTTCACACTCCATTAACAGTACAATATTCTTCTAAGGAAGGGTTCAAACTTCATTGATAGTACAGGATGCAAAACTATCTTTATATGGGAGAGGCTACATTCACTAGGTCAATGGGAAGCTTGGTAGACGGCAAACCGTCTTGGATATCCTCTGCTGACGCTTCAAGAGGCCTCAAGTTTCGGTTATGACATGCTCTCACCTACTATTCCTCCAGCATGCGAATCTGCCTTGAACGCTCCACCCATGTAAGGTTGCAGTCAGGGTCACGTACTTAGTTACTATGATCTATTCTTGAGGGCCAGGGGACTGTGGGGTTAAGCCTTCACGAGAGAGGTAGATTTATCTTGAAGCCCCCTACGGGAAGCTGTTCAGGGATACGGTTTTTACGCTATCTAATCATCAGAAGAACCCCTGAATTTTCATTGGTTGGTTCCTTGTACTCCAACAAACTCCTCTCTCTATAAATTTCTCCCACATATTCGATTCCAAATACCTTCGTCCACATGATCATATTCTAACGTCTCTCCTCTGCACTGTGTCAACTGCCGTCCTAACGTCTCTCCTCTGCACTGCTGTGTCAACTGCCGTTCTAACATCTCTCCTATGCACTGTCAACTGCCGTCCTTGTGACCCGTAAATGCCTGCCTTGCTTGCATCGCCAAGAGTGCGGACAGTGTAAGTCCGTCGCTCTTATTAGGACCTGTGGTGACAAATAATACACTGTGCCAGGATGACTAGCATAGAGAGTATCTAAATCGAAATAGTTAGTTTCCTTGAATAGGGGAAGATGATGACAACCGCAGACGCTAGAGCTGCAGCAAAGTACCCCTGCTACGCGTGTGGTAAGAAGATTTGTAAGGATGGATGTTGATTGTGGAGGGCGAGACTCGAGGGGATTTCAGTGAGATGCAAGAATAAAGCTGAAGATGCAAAAACGTGAGTGTAAAACGTATTTATGATCAGCGTCAAGTTGTAATTAACACCTCGTCAAAAGTGCATGGAGGCAAAACATCATCATTAAGCTATACAAGAAGGCTAGACTACGACTAACAGGACAGTCAAGCAATTTAAACCAAAGTAAAGAGAGTAAACACAATCCTCTTAGGTCCTGTTAAATCTGCCAAAAGGACATTTGCAAAGAATATCAGGCGGTAATCGGCACAGGGGCCAGTGTTCTCAGCGAGATTGGGACATCGTCATCCGCCCTCGTCGCACCAGCATTCCATTTCACCCTAAGCTTGGTCAGTCGATTTTCCACTGATGAGAGTTGAGGGAACTTACAGGTAGATGCCGGTCTCGTTCGTTGGAGAAGCTAAGAACTTCATCGCGATCGGCCCTCCATCGTCTTTGTGGAAAGCCCAACCACCGTACAATCCGAACCCCGAGACGGTCGAACCGCTTCCAAGTGATTCGTTCTTCTTGACGAAGCCGATTGGATTGTTTGCGCCCTCAGTCAGGTCTATGAACAAGGTTGGCTCCGCAGACCAACCATCGACTGTGCGGTTTGGGGTAGCGACGAACTCTGCGTCTTCTCCGGCTTGAGAGACTGTAGCTGTTAGATGCCATGGTCTTGTGGTAGGGTAAGAGAGCTTACAAGAAACGTTCACTGCTTGTGACACAAATGATGGGGCACTGGATCCGAGATAGGCTTGACCTGTATGACTTGTAAGTAACCGTCCATCATCTCAGGAGCATACTAACCATCTCCGTAGAATAGCTGAAGTCCGGGCTCGATGCCTTTACCGTAGGCATACAAGCTAAAGTTGCTTTGTGCGTAGACAGCCTTGTCAACGCATACGAGGAAAAGAGCGAGTAACGAGCGTTTGAAAACCATGTTGAACGAAGAGTTCGAAGGAGCGTGAGAATGAACTGTGTAAAGATTGGTGGCAAGGACTACATTTGAAGGCGGATGTACGACTTTGATATACGTCAGATATCCTTCTTGCCCCCGCGTCGACGGAGATCGAACTTGTCGACCGAGCAATAGTTGCTATCTGCAGGTGACGAGTCCCTTGACAAGGGCACCCGGTACAAACCTAAATCACATTTGGTCAGTTGACCTTGTCCAACTATCAATACTCCATGGACAAGGCTTGCGCGGTGTCAGTGCCTCCGTCCTTCACCTCATTTCCTATCATGTTCCGGAACGGAAAGCGCCGGTGTTGCTGACTGCACAGGTAGACTAAACAGCCAAGCCTGTACAGACATCACATTTGTTTTGTTCCTGCATTAGGTCCGCTCTTTAGCTGACGACGCTCGATAGCTTATTGGGTTGAAGCGCTGTCAGGATGCTTGTTTTGATCTTACGGCCTAGCTCTGCGGTGCTAGTCTGGATCTTCCTAGTCTCATCCAGAAACCCACGATTCTTTCACGGCTTTCCTCCTTTCTTCGGTTCATCTCGTCCCGTTCAGATCCCATCAGAATGGTTCTGTTCGGAGGATTCATGACTCGTGGGAGGCCCATGGACTTGGCACACGCTGACGCGGCTTCGCTATCCTAGGAATCCTTGTTTCAACCCTTAACTTGGACCTCTGCTTCAACTTAACCTCTAATTATCCCTGCAATGTGACTGCATCTGCAACTCGAAGCATGCACTGTTTCTACAAACAAACTTCCTCTATTGGTCGATTCTACCTAGGTACTATTAGTTTTGCCACGCGCCGAACCCTTGAAGCGACTTGCATTGAAAATAGGGCGACGGGAAACATCCGCACGTGGAGACATATTCAACATCCGCACGCTTCCACCTGCACCTCGACTTCACAGATGGCCCGACTTGGCAGCTTTCTCAATATTGAAATGCCAACGGAAGTGGGGCTATCACATTCAGGCCTGTTACAGAAAATGCACAATACTGATTCTGATCACTAACCGAATATCGACTCTACCAATGTTGTTGCTGTTGTCCGACCCGTACGCCTTCAACTGCAACTATACCAAAGAGCTTGGGTTTTTAACAAATGAGGAAATTCAAGGGATTAGGATACGCGTCGTCAATACTTAGACCTCGTCACCAACTCCGCGGTCGACCGAACGCATGAAGAGGCCACTCTTTGACCAATGGGCCGAAAAACCGCTGCTAGATTTCCCATTTGAGCTCCGAACTTCTTTCGTCTGTTTGTTCCGCTCTTGCATGCATGAATTCGAGGAGCTAAAAACACACGTTTATAGTTCCCGACGGCATCCCACACCCCTGAGCCGTGCACAGTCCACTTACCCGTCCCCAGGTTGGAGGTACAATACCAACAAAGGCTCAATCACTGACTGGTTCGTACAACACCATGAACGCACCCAAAACCGTGGAAATAAGTCATCCTTCCTGCGGGCGCTTGTTGGCCACGTAGGGTGACCAGGTTTATTCTATGCACGTCGTATGCCGGCATTTCTTTTGGGGACCGCTCTATACGCACGTGCGGAGGTCAAAACCTGGCTTATCACATTGAGGTGTGTTACACATCCTCATTTCTGGCGTGATACTCCGTGCGGACGAGTTCTCACGCATTCTTGGCAGCGGGAGAATCTCTCGAAATAGGTGTGTAGCATCGCATCTACTCGTATTTGATGCTCACGCATAGGTCGGTCCGAAGATAAGTGCGAGTAAAGGCGCGTGGCATGCGGCATGGGGGCATGCGGCCCTCGGCGCATGTGCACCATGTATGGTGATAGGCCTGAGAAGATGTTGTTCCTAATGGGGAATCGAACTACAAGACAAACATCGTATACATATATCTGTATGCTCCTCTCCAAGTAGATGATCACTACCTCACTGTGCTCGCATCTTCTTCTCTCCTTGAGAGCGGCATTCTACTCTCGTTAATCATCTATCAATATTGATATTCACTATCCTTTACTCCATCATTATGACACTCATTCGTAACTTGCTACTCTTGGTAGCTGCCGTAGCTGCTGTTCCAACTCCTGAAGCAGCTCCTCTCACTTCACGAGCTGTCTGCGCTGGAAACACTGCAGCAGATCGAAGTGTGTGGTGTGACTACAGCATCGACACTGATTACTATGCTGAAGTTCCTGACACGGGCGTGACAGTCGAGGTAAGCCTCCCCGAAACATGCTGTTACATGGAGTTAACCATTCTAGTACTGGCTCGAAATCACCAATATCACAATCGCACCGGACGGTTTTGAGCGTGTGGTTTTGGCCATTAACGGTTCCGTCCCGGGACCCACTATTGAGGCGAACTGGGTAGGCTTGCCTTAAGACCTCTACACCAAGAGACGCTACTGACAACATGCAGGGCGATACCCTGAAGATTCATGTCACGAACCGGCTGACTGCCAATGGCACTGGTATTCACTGGCATGGCATTCGACAGAACTATACTGTTCAGAACGACGGCGTCCCTTCCATTACCCAGTGTCCTGTTGCAGTGAGTTTTGATCTTGAGCCTTTAGTCTCAAACTTCGAGCATTGCTAACTCACTGAACAGCCTGAGGAAACCTTGACATACACCTGGAGAGCTACTCAGTACGGTTCCAGTTGGTACCACTCTCACTGGGCTCTCCAAGCATGGGAAGGCGTAGCCGGATCCATGGTGATTCATGGTCCAGCGACTGCAAACTACGACGAAGAACTCGACAGCATCTTCCTGTCTGACTGGAGCCACGAGACCGTTGACGCTCTATATCCCGCTGCTGAACGCGGTGGGCCTCCACTCATGGACACTGGTTTGATCAATGGGAAGAACGTCTGGAACGGAGGTGGCTCGCGTTACGAGAAGACCATCGAGTCTGGAAAGAAGTATCGCATCCGCGTTGTCAACGGAGCTATCGACACATTCTTCAAGTTCTCGATTGACAACCACCCGTTTACTGTCATTGCTATGGACTTCGTCCCTATCGTTCCTTTCGAGACGAACGTCCTTGACATTACGATGGGTTCGTAGAACCCCACTTTCTATACATGACATACACTAACCAGTCCCAGGCCAACGCTACGACATCATCATCGAAGCCAACCAAGACGTTGGCGACTACTGGATGCGCGCAATCCCGCAGCTCACCTGCTCCTCCAATGCCGACCCAGACAACATCCGCGCCATCATCCGGTACTCCAGCAGCAGCACCGCGGACCCTGTCTCTACGGCCTGGGACCAAACCGATTCGTGCAACGACGCCCCCTTGTCTGACCTCGTCCCACACCTCTCGCAAACCGTCATCGACCCCACCACCGACGACTCTGACATGACCGTCTCGGTCTTCGCCTCGGGCACCGTCTTCAAGTGGAAGATTGGCATCGACAGCATGCTCGTGAAATGGGCCGAGCCCTCGCTGCTCCAAATCAACGAGGGCAACGCCACGTTCGAGTCCGAGGAAGCAGTGTACGAGCTTCCCAACGCAAACCAGTGGGTGTACTTTGTCATCGAGACGCAGATCCCGGTCCCCCATCCTATCCATCTCCACGGCCATGATTTCTTCGTCCTTGCGGCGGCGGAGTCGGCCACGTACGATGACTCTGTCGCGTTGAACTTGGTGAACCCCCCACGAAGGGATGTGGCGACCCTCCCATCTGCAGGGTACCTCGTCATCTCCTTCTTCACTGATAATCCGGGTGCTTGGTTGGTAAGTCGTTCATCTACTCCCCCGCCTCACCGCTGCCTTCGTTGCTAACGAAAAGGTATAGATGCATTGCCACATCGGATGGCACACATCTGAGGGTCTGGCTCTCCAGTTCGTCGAAAGGGAGAGCGAGATCCCCGCCCTCCTCGACGCTGATACTATGAATTCAAATTGTGCTACTTGGAATGCCTGGACCGCCATTTCTGGTGTTGAGGAGGAAGACTCTGGTGTGTGATTGGTAGGGCGTATTGAGGCGAACGTATTTATTTACTATACTATCACGCGGCGCATCGGAAGCAAACATTTCAGGATGAGAAGAGGAAGGGAGACGGCGGGCAATAAGTTTCGCGAACGAGCGCGGCTATGATGAACCCTATCTGGGACGGACTGTAGCATTTCCTTTGTAGTAGTATACTACCATCACGCTTTTTGGGATGATTGACTCAAGATAATAATAGTTTCGAGACAATACATTTGTTGACATATCCATTTACGTGTGAACACTGATAAGCAAAACGCTGGCTTAGCAATGCCATAAACTAATCCACCCTTGACTATAACAACCAAACGCTCGGAATCGCTCCCCGCACAATTCGTATCATATGACGCATGTTCTAATGACTAATGTACTGAAACACAGCACTAACCTCCTTGAAATCATCTGCCGTCTCTTGCCTGAGTAGCAGATCTTGGATCTTTCCTAGCGGTCCCTTCTCTCCATCATTCACGAAGTGATTCCATGTACTCGTATCACCGTATAACATAGCGGGAGCCTTCAATACCTGTCGACCATCCTCTTTCCTACATCTTTTGCACTTGAAAGTGTCATGCGTATCACTAGTCGTGTCATTCCTGTACTGGAACAATTCGCGGAGAGAGTCCAGGGTAAAGTGACGTTCAACGTCTTCAGCAGAGTCGACGACGCAGGATGACAAAGACTGTTTATGTGATTGACGTTGGAAGATCTTCTCCTCGATTGTACCCGTTGCAATGAAGCGGTACACGAAACAATCTTTCTTCTGTCCATCACGCCAGACACGAGCAAGAGCCTGTTGATCGGCGGCAGGATTCCAGTCGGGGTCGAAAAGGACGAGGCGGTTGGCACCAATAAGATTAAGGCCGCATCCACCAGCCTTTGAGGAGAGAAGGAAGACGAATTCTGGGCCCTCGGGGTCATTAAACTTGTCAACAAGCTTTTGCCGCTTGCTAACATTCATGGTACCGTCTAGACGCAAGTGGCCATATCCTCGTACTCGGCAGAGTTGAGCGAAGATATCGAGCGTTTGAGTGTAATTGGATATGAGAACGATTTTGTCGTTAGTATCGGCTCGGATGCGGGCAAGCATGCGATCTAGGACTGCCATTTTGCCGGAGTACCACACTTTCACGTCTCGGTCTCTACCTCGAGCATCTTTGTGAACGAAATCATCTGGGAGGATATTCTCACAGCCAGGGAGGTCCGAAGGCAGATCAAGAAGATCTGGATGGTTGCAAAGCTTCTTGAGCATGCCGATTGCCTTGAGCGGTTGTGAGCCCTTTCCACGAAGCAAGGTTTTGACATCAGGAGATTGGATGAAGTGGTTGTAAACATCCTTCTGGAATGGCGCCAAGTTACAGAAGACAACGTGTTCGTACTTGACAGGGAGGTATTTGGAGAGAATGTCGTTGGTTCGCCGGATGATGAACTTGTTGACCAAAGTTAAAAGCTCGGCGAGGCGTTCATTGCCCTTCTTTTGGTCGGCATCGGTTCCAGCTGCATCACGACCTCTTAGAATCGGAATCTCGAATTGCTTACGAAAGTCGTTCCGTGTTCCTAAATAGCCCGGATTGGCAAAGTTCAGTAGTGAGAAGTACTCCGAAAGGTCGTTTTGAATGGGAGTGCCTGAAAGGATGACTCGCTTCTGGACATTCAACCCATTCAGTGCGGTGAAAGTTTGACTTTCGCCGTTCTTTAATCTATGTCCCTCGTCACAAAGTAGTAACCCAATGGGTGTCTGGGCTAGTTCAGCGCAGTTGAGACGTAACGTTTCGTATGATACAATCAACACAGGCCTGACGACAGCGCGGCCACTCGCAATGGACCATTGTCGTATTTGCTGAGTCAGCTCTTCCTTGGTTGCTTTTCCATCGATGGCAAAGGGATTGATCGCGTCCGGCCCGAGCCACTTGACGAGTTCGTTTGCCCAATTCCTTACGAGACTGGATGGACAAGCTATGACACACTTTTGAATTGTGGGCTTGCCGGCATTAGGAGATTGTTTTAGTAATGTCCACATCAAAGCTATGCATTGAAGCTGTATCCGTTAGCGATCCATGAAAAACAACGGGAGGATAAAGAGTCCTACTGTCTTGCCCAAGCCCATTTCATCTGCCATGATGCAGCCGTTAGCCTTTGAATCTATCAAGCCCGTTGTGCATCGATACAAAAATTTGACACCTTCGACCTGATGGGGACGAAGAACTTTTGCGAGCCGCGGATCAATCACCACAGGGACTTTAGGCCGGTCATCGTCAACCTTTTTCTTCAAGCCCAAGATGTCTGCGAGACTCTTGTGCACCAACGGAACATCTAATTCTTTCACTTCTTCCTGGCTTAATTTTGGAATAGCATCTTCTTTTAGCACTGGTTTGTCGTCAATCGTAGGGTCATATAGAACGATGGCGAATTCTCCGCTGGGGTCGTGCAACGGGCGTGCCACAAAGACCCGGCCTTGCCGCATTCCAAGCAGCGGGGCTGGTCGGCACGCATTGTAGGCTCCAGTGTCTTTGTTCATCAACGGAATGATGAACTTTGATTTAAATGCGGTATCTTTATCCTTGGGCTTGAATACTGGAAATCGGTTTGCGTCTCGTGTGGCAAGAGCTAGCCTGTCCTCATTTGAATATGCCTTATCGCCCTCCTCATTTTCTCCGTCCGCGCCGGCGTAATTGACCTTCCGCCTTTTCCTCGCCGGCTTGTCCGTAGCGCGTGTAGATGTCGCAGAGCCGGGGCACTTAAAGGGCTTGACAAGTTTGTCGACTGACTGAGGTGTGCCGCCGTAGAGACGCGTCGCGGACTTCTGCGCGGGTGTGCCTTTTTCGCCTAACGCGAGAGTCCTAGGTCGATGCCTGTAGGCCCATTAGCAATTTGATATGAAAAGCAATGGTTGTGGGCGTACATTAAGTCTGAGGTGGGTAGCGGGATAGTGAGCGGCGTGGTGTTGATTGAAGGTGGCGATGAGAGACGCGATGTTTCCGAAGCTTCCTAGATTCTCGCGACGCGCTAGCACGTGCCGTCCCACTTGGTATCAGGCACCTATCCACAGCCACCACATCTCACCACTTTTTGTCATTCACGTCTAGATGCATAGTGTTGTACAAATTCATTTCAAGCTGCAAATAATCTAACCGATGGTAATTCTTTCTTTCTGCCTGTGCATCCTTTCTCTTTTCATTGAACATGCGGAATGAACATGGTCCAATCCGGCGTCTCGTACACCCTCTTCGGAACTGCTCTCAAACTCAGAAACACTTCAACCAAGAGATACAATCTCGCAACCGCATAAAGCGCAACTCCAGCCCCTTGTACCATCATACCCACCCACTTCATTCTCGTATTCCATACCTCTCCACTATTCTCTCCGCTATCAAGCCAAACATCCCTCAACCCCTTCACGCCAGCGAGCTCGGCAACTCTGAAGACCGCCCTCGTCATAACCCATGAAATTGGGATACTTATTGTTATAACGACCGCGCAAATCCGCCATGCCCACTGCTCAAACATCGACGGGAAGTCAAAATTCCACGCCGCGAGATGGATAGACCCAACGACCAAGAACACCGTTCCACTAAGAAAGCCCGTTCGATTGATCGGCATAAGCGTAGTAACAACAGCTTCCTCCCAGCACTGTCTCGTCATATGATATTTTCTGTAGTCCCTCAGAACAAAGGAATACCGATCGGTCTCGATGAGCACTTGTCCCGAGGGCTGGATTGTCACCGACTCCGATGATAGATCGAGAACCGTCGGTACGCAAATATCATATGGCTTGTCCCACCAAAGCCAGAATATGAAACTCGCACACGGTATGTATGCGAGTGTGCTGATTTCAAGTGTTGTGAGCGGCAAGTGCTGGATCCCCCGCGCGATGCACTGGATCAAGACCCACGCTATCTGGAGGAGTGTGAAGCCCTTGATGATGCCGTCGGCTTTGCCTTTATCCTGGATTTCTGGTGCAGTCACGAATGTGTTTGTTGGAATACGGCCGTCGCGCATGAGCTCATATACCGCGATGGAGGGGAGGTATCCGAGATTCTTAATGGATGTGCTAGCGTCGGTCTCCCCGGGTTGTTCGTAGCGAACGCAAAATCCGCCCATTCTCGCGTAAAACAGGTGCGTTATCGTCCATTTTTCTGCGTCAATATCTTGAGGTTGAGTGGCGTATTCATGTTGTATTGTAAACCGCTCCATGAACGCAAGGTATATGAAGATCTCAGGGGCGATAGTGCCGATCAGGAGACATATCGTTCGGTCGAAATATTGATGCCAAGAAGAACCCTGTGGTGGAATGTCCGGATGTATGGCAGTCCAACAGCAAAGACATATAGTGAGGACACAGGACCAAACGATATCGAGGGTGCCTCTGAAATTGGGTGCTGAGTACCATGATATTCGTTCGTTCGAAGTTGAATTTGATGGATCTCCGATCACGGTTCTCGAGAGGAATACGATGATAAAAAGTGTAATGAGGAAGTTTCCAAGAGACATAAAAGGCATCTGGGGCGGTATTGCGAGGCTGAGAGAAGGGTGTATGGCTCAAGCGACGCGTTGATCAAACAGATCATACGAGCAAAATTTGCAGGAGTTAGAACTCTAAAGATGCTCTACATAACGAAATTTGATTTTTGATAGTTGGTGATATATAACTGTTGAGTGAAGCTGACCTGGGCATTTGGATGTAGAAAAGCACAGCTCACACGGTAACGAGTTCTCAGCTCATCGTTTAGCGCTAACCCGTTTCAGATCAAAAACAATGGATGCAAAATGTCAAATTCACAAGCTATAGCAATAATAAACATCGTGAGAAAGGAGAAAGAAATAAGTCGTTATCAAAACAAGACCTCGAACACGTAAAAACCCCCTAAGAGTTAAAACGATCCACTGGATCTGCCCTCTGCGATCACCGTCGCTTCAGAACCTGCTCTCCGTCTAAGAGTGCTGAACATCAATAGAGTAGAACTGCACCTTCGACGGACTATCTCCCTGGTTGTAATTGCCGACCTTGAAGTAGCTCAACGGGGCCTTCAGACTCCCGGTGCTGAGAGTCTTGAAATCGCCCCCGTTAATAGCGACCTTCAGCTTGCTCTGCTCATACCGGATCTCGTAGGTGAATGTCGCATTGGGCGCCACACTTTGAATTTTGGTCATCTTCAAGCTGCTAGTGTTGGGGATCTGTTCGACACCCATGGTTATTTGACCACTTTTGTTGATGAAAAGCTCGCAGACAGGTTTGGTGGACACGGAGTCATCGACGTGGATCTGTCCGATGACGGTGCCGTACTTAGAGTCGTCGGCCTTAGGAACCGAGAGTTTGACCTTCAGACGGTTGACGGCGCTCTTAGGGGACCAGCTGTTGGGGTTGGACTCTCGTAATTCGGTGCGACAGTGCTTCGAGTTGGGCGAAGTCACGCAGCCGGAGCTTTCTTTCGAGCCCGGGACTTGCATGACGAGGCTACCATCGGTCTTGGACGTGAAGAAATGGTCTGAATCTTTCCAACCGGAACAGCCTTTCAGCTTGGAACCGGAGACGGAGTCCATTTTGCCGGGTGTACCGGTGGGGAGCTGGAGTTTCCAATTGGCGAGGTTGAAGTTGCCTCCAGGAGCGCAAGTGGGATTGAGGCTCCTTGCCTGGAAGGTGTTTGGAGTAAACGGAACGGCGAGAGCGGTGCCGAGGAGGAGGAAAATGGTCGAAGAAACGATGGGAGACATTTTGAATGTTATAGTAGTAACGACTGTTGGAAACGAATGAATGATGTTGAAGCTTGACGATAGAAGTGAACGGCTTGCAGTGAGTGTGATAATTAATTAAACATTTGAAGAGCCTCGATACTTATATTGAACGAACACGACTACGGACTGACGAATACGCACTTCAAGTGCTTGATGATGATGACGAACCCACTCCACGTTTCGAGTGCTCAGACCCAGATAGGCCTAGAATAGATCTGAATCGCAATCGCCACCCGACTTTGGGTTCGTCTGTTCCAAGTATAAGCTTTGTAGGTCTAGCATAAGAGAAACAATTACCGCTGCAGTGGGGTCGTAGAGTAACCTGGGCAGTCAGAACAAGCCTCGTCGTCCCTGGCGCCGGGTTCAGTAAGCGCAGTGCATGTCCGCTCCGACTCCGTCAAGATCAGACTCATCACCCAATGTGATGTTGAACTGTGAAGAGATGTTTCAACGATTGGAATCCGCGTTTATCGGTGTACACAAGAAGTTAGTTTGTTTCAAAAGTCTAAACAAGGGTGGAAATAGCGCATGAGAGTGAGTATTCTGGACCTTTGACGAGCTCGACCGTTCTTGATTAGGCTGAGAATGGAACTTTGCGGTGCGGCTTGATCCTCACTCGATGTCATTTCTCGTCAAATGGAATGATGTATCTAGGTTCGGTTCCAATGATACTACCTTGCATACTCTCTCTGACCGTAGACTCTCAATTGCTCGAATTCACGGAGCAGTGAATAAGCGCGCTAGTGCCGAATGGGCCTAGTGTACGAACCCTCCGACGACATGAACATCCACGGATCTCAGAGTCGTCAGCATAACTCTTCATCCGACTTCGGGCTAGTATTCTGCGGAATTCCTATACGTGAGCGGTAACTTACTGAGGTGTTCTATTGTGAAGATGCCTTTCCGGTTCCGGAAGCTCGGAATACGACTCCGAAGGGCTGATCGATTATGGGTGCGGGGTTGTGGGGTAGAAGGACGAGCTGGAAGCCGAAGACCTGAACCCATCAGGAAGATAATTCCTTATCTTCACCGTCCCGTTGATATTGAGCTGCTGTGGAGCCGGCGCTTGAGAGTTTCGCATATCCCAGGTTTTCGATGAGGTGTGAGGTCCAGGATCTGCAAGTGTTTCAACGTGTAACGGTATGTCGATGACTTTCACATGACTCGTTGGTTCCAGAGCCTCAGATCCACTGTAGACTTTGAGGGTTTGTATTCGCGTCAATGGTGTCTGGCGGATGCGTCTCCGGGAACCATTCTCCTTGCGGTAGTGCTTTCCCGCAGCTGGCTAGCTAAGCTATGAAGGTATAAACGAGGAAGCATCCCTTCCCTTAGAGCTCCAAACCTATACATTTTACGATAAGAAATACAGCCCAATCAATAAAAATCACCAGTAGATCAGCAACACCATGGGCTCTCTTCCAAAGACGATGCGGGCGCAGCAGTAAGCAGTATACTAGGGCGTTGAGCCTAAAGATGTTTACATTCCTAATAGTGACTAGATATGACGCCCGGGACAACAAACTTCACCTCAACGACATCCCAATCCCCGAACCTCGAGAACACGAAATCCTAGTCAAGATCGCATGCGCATCACTGTGTCATTCCGATGTTATGCTCTTCGAGCCGAACGACCAAGGCCTCATTCTGGGAAAGAATCCAGTCACGATTGGCCACGAAGCTACCGGTGTAGTTGTTTCCACGGGGTCTGGAGCCACAGCTAGCAAGTTTAAGAAAGGCGATAATGTCGGTTTCCTCTGTGCAGTGGAGTGCTGCTTTGAATGCGAACAGTGCCGGACTGTTCACAATTCGTACTGCGCTACTGGGAAGACAAAGATGCAGGGGTTCACATTGGATGGATACTTTCAGGAGTATGCGGTAGTCGATGCAAGAGCGACAATGGTCTTGCCTGAAGGATGTACGTTACTCTCGTTCTCCCTGCATGGGTTCATCCTGGATATAACTGACCGCAACTATAGTGGACGTGAAAACTGCAGCACCACTTTTCTGTGCCGGTGTTACGGCTTTTCATGGTGTTCAAGATTGCGAGCTGAAACCTGGTCAGTGGATAGGGATCATCGGTTGCGGTGGGCTGGGACATCTCGGAGTTCAATACGCAAAGTATGTGTCGTCTCCAACACCTCACAGACAATATACTAATTACTGTCCAGAGCAATGGGCTACAAGGTCATCGGAATCGACATCACAGATCAAGCTCTTGAGGAAGCGAGGAACTGTGGTGCAGATCACGTATTCAACTCTATAACAGATAAGGACTGGCAAAAGAAGATAGTAGAACTCACCGGTGGAGGTGTAGATGCCGCTGTCAATTTTACCGCCTCGAAGAGATCTTACGATGATGCTCCCGCAATCATCAGACCCGGCCTTGGACTTCTCATGGTTGTCGGCATTCCTCGACAGCCGTTGGAGTTGAATGCTTTGGACATTGCGCTGGGACGGTACCGGGTAAAGGGCTCTAACAACGGAAGTAAGTGCTTCAAATGCCTTTGTTTCTGTTCTGATTTCTAACCTTAACTTTGTAGCATGCTATAACATGAGACCTGCTCTCGAGTTCAGCGCAAAGCATAACATCAAGCCTCACTTGACGACGTACAAGTTAGAGGAGCTCCCCAAGATGGTCGAGTTGATGACGGCTCACAAAGCTCAAGGGCGCATGGGTGTGGTGTTTGACTGAGACGAGATTTGGAGCGAACGTGTTAGGCTGCTAAATTTCTCCCTTGGAGGTGGAAATATACTGTAGATTGCGAAAGAAGAAAGGGATAGCATCGGGAAGGATTTTGGTTAATTACTTGAGCTGTGCAATGTATAACACTCAGAATTCGAGAAGGTTTCATTTCAGATCTCAAATAAATACGTCAATCTGTGAAGTAAGTCTAAGCCGACTTCAGACAAGAGTTCTAATCCGAATTTCACATCATCTGCAAGAATAAAATGACCAAGTGAAACCTCCAATGGATCAACGACAGATATAACGACAGATATCATGCCAGCGCTCATCTAGACTATCTAAGTGAATTGTCAACATCTGGTGATCATGTGCCATCCATTAGATTATATTGCCTCTGTTAGACAAATTCATGACGGTTCTTATCGCCCCAGTCAATTTAAGCTCATTCCGTTCTCCATCCCATCTGCGCCATGCCACCTTTTCCAGTTAGCACCAACCACCCTCCATTCTTAGTTCCCCTAACCCTTGGCTGCTGGTTGATGAAGACTGGAGCCGTATGCTGCTTCAGCATACCCAAATCCTCGCCATCTTGCACTCTCGACATGATGCGCACCATGTCCTGTAGGCCTTTGTCATTCGGACCCTGACTACGAGGCTGGCGAGGAGGAACCGTGGCCGCACCGGTTTTTGCGCCAGATACCATACTATTCGTGTCAGATCTAATCTTCCGCTTCTTGTGCCTAGTGTTCGCACTGGCCCCAGATCCCAAGGTGGCGGTGGCTGTCTTCATCATCTGAACGTCCTCTTGAGAGATTTTGCGCTTCGTGCCCTGTTTGGCGGCTTTCGCTGCGGAAATTTTAGTAACCTCTTCGTCTTCGTTCATGACTTGGCCCAAGAGCATTGTGACCTCGTCAACTAAATCTCTAGTCTTGCTGCACTCAGGATCGGGCGTGACCTCGTACTCTCGTAGAGGGTATGCCCTCTCCTTACGTAAACTCTGAGCCCGTAGTTTTTGGGAGAGTAATACACCCGTCTGGTCGAGCCCTGGTGTGTTGCTGGGGACCTGAGAGGGAGTTGTTTTGGTGCCGGAAGGGCGAACAAGAGTGCGTTTGATTATGTCTGCAAATGCAGCTTCCATTTTCGCACGGCCGCGGTGCTCGATGATGACTTTTTTGACGCCGCGGATGCCAAGGAGTGCTTTGGCAAAGGCCTTTTCAGTGCTGTTGACAGCAAATGCTAAATTTGCTTTCTCCTCGACCTCCAAGCCACCGGTCATGAGCTTATGGAGATTGCTCGTGACGTCGTAGGAGGCTGCGGGAGATACGAGGGTGTAGTTATACCGAGTGAAGAGGACATTGCCGAAAACGACGAGCTTGATGCAGTTGAGCTTGTGCGGGTTGGAACTGTTGGGAGAAGGATGGAACGCATGCAGTGCAATCGCGAGATAGTCGTCGTAGTACTCGGAGAATTGACCCGCGTTCAAGTGGATCTCCAGGGTGTCTAATTTACTGATGCGACTGTCCCCAACAGTGACAAGTTGGAGAAAGGACCTGCAGTTGCTCTCAGTAGAAACTATCATGTGATGCGGATCTTTCGCGGTCGAAGAAGTGCCGGAGACTACCAATAGACTGGTGTAAGATACCTTCTTCGCCTTCTTGGTTGAAGGCTTGAGGATCTTTGGATTGTCGTTCAGGTTGGACTCCTCCATTTCCGGAGCTGCCATAGCGTCTATGGTGTTGCCCAATCCTTGCCCCACCCTAGACGTGTGCTTGTCACTGCCTAAACCAAGAATAGGTACTTTATCTAATGGTAGTATCTTAGGGGCGATGGGCGCAGGAGTTGATGATGCGGAAGCCTGTCGTAAAGTGGTAGATCGTGTAATACGCATGTTGAGTTCAAAGTCTTGTGAGGGAACGAAGTGCGTAGTGAGGAGAAGGTTGTTATGAGTTTGTAAAGAGGTGAGAATGTGGGAAAGGAAGGTTAGAAGGTGAAAGTTCGGGGGGCTTTATCGCGCAGCCGGCCAGCTCAAGTCGAGAGGGTATTGAACGTGTACTTTGGCCGTTCTACAATGTTCGAGCACACAATAGGAAAGAAATTTATCAGCTATTGACGTTTAATTGTTATAGGGTACCCAGACCCCAAAGATCGCACAAAAGAACAATGCTATTGTTCGGTTAATGACGCTCCTTTCACTTGCAACGCTATCACGTGTTTCGTAGTATGTGTAACGAATAGATCATTTGGCCTGGTTATGTCTCATCGAAGGCGTAAGTATTTCGATTTTCTATTGAATGGAACAATCGGATCGGACATGAAGCTAGAAGAGGAGCAACCGCTGGCTTGTAGCACAGAATCTACTCATGCATTATCAAGAATACATCGAATATTTTTCGTATCGCTGACCTGCTTGAACTTAAAGGTTGCTAAGGTAGCTTCAGGGCTTTGCATCTGCCTTCTCGTATGCTCTCCACCACAGGGCTATGTTCGCCGCAACCAGCAAGTCCACCATCTTTAAACCCTCATCCTCGATAATAAGTTTCCCTAGTTTGGCTTGCTTTCCCCCGAACCCTCCTCCAGCGAACTCTTGCCCTAGCGATAAGTCCAAGCGATCTAATGAGTTCCTAACTTCCTCAGTATCACCACTCCTGTTATCCGACACAGATGAGTTGTGGCGACCATGACGAGGCCGATGGAAGAATGAAGACCTCTTAGACTCCTCACCCCTCGGTGTTGACACTTTTGAGCTGCTTGGAAGGTTGAATCTTAGCTCGCTGACGGGCATCGCTACAGGCAGCCCTCCTTGGAGTCCTGGTACAACGTGCCGACACTATAGCCCTCATTAGTCCCGTGAACAAATTCTGTATGAACGATCCTGGCTCACTTTTAACGACCCCCCAGCAGCTCCGGTTACAAATTCACAACGCCCGTTCCATGGACTCATGAATACATATCCTCGGAAACCAGATTGCCTCTCAGATACTTGAATGGTGCTGTAAGCCTGGCCGTCTCGCGATAAGAAAGGCGGAGCATCGGAAGTACGAGGATCCATCGACGACCTCTCCCGTTGCCGGCCTTCAAAACTACTCTTCGGGCTTGGATGTCCCATGCTAGAATCATTCGAGTTATTCTTTCGATGACCAAACGCGGCATTGGGATATCGCGATCCTTCCAGCCACAGCCGTCGACGGAAAACGCTTTCTTCTTCTATCTGCGTGTTTCCAGCTACTCCGGACAGTGGGTATTGGGGACCGTGGGGTGGAATGTCTGATCTCACCGAGAGATCGTTGAGGTGGCTAGCAAGATATGGCATGGTCCCACCTTCAGAGCCGTTTAAGAACTTGGAGTAGCCGGGATTGGTGATTTCCATGTACACCGGCGCTCCTGTTCTCTTTTTCGGGTCTGAGCTGCCAAGGTTTGAGGACGATACGTCTAAAACAGGAGAGTCCTTGATGGAAGCAACGTTCCACTGGGCGCTAGACGACGGATCACGTCGAATGAGTGTTAGGGATATCTCTGCAGAGTATGGCTGCTCCGATGGTCGTCGTGGAGGTAGTTGTGGCCTATCATTCTCTCCTTGATACAGAATCGATTCTTCAGAATGAGGAGGATTGTATTCTGGGACTAATGTCCTAGGTGATCGTTGAGGACGATTTGGAGCGCTAATATTTTGCCTGTTATCGAAATTGTTGACCGGCCCTAGGATACTAGGCACTGGCTTCCGTTTGGGAGCAAGAGGCACACCAGCAGACACTAGTGTAGATGGCATGGGCTTGCGTTGAACTGATGGCACTGATGGTCGATCTGAAGATAGTAAATGACTTTCCGTGTATTCAGACCGTGGAGGGAGAGGTGCGATGAGACGACTATCTTCCGGCTGCTCCACATGGACAAAGTATAAAGAACTCTGTATGTCTTCAGCGGTGACTACCTTGTCTCGCGGTTTCATCGGAGAAAGGAAAACATCTGGGAGGCCATTAGGTCCATAATTTGGAAGGCTAATAAGGCAGCCGTACCTCTGCTGCCAGGTACACGAGCGATATATAGCACCAGTTGCTCATGCTTCACGTGTGTCGGATTCCTTGGATATGCTGGTGGATTGGACGCAAGTGCTGTGATGGATGATAGGGATCTGGCTTCTATGGCCTGCGAAGACATTGAGACGGCAAATTGGGAGGCGACGAGAGATAGCGAAAGAATGGAGAAATGGAGTTGCTACTTGGGTTGTAGCGGTTGCTGTTGATCGATGCAAGACTTAGTGGCGTGAAGGAGGATAGACTCCTACTATATTGCCACGAGGGTCGCTTCATATGCTATGTATATGGTGGCCAAAGCAGGGCTGAAGCTAGGTTACGTGTTGCGTGTTCAGCGTGCGTTGTGGCAGTGCACTCGCGAATGAGATAGAGTTGTTTCAGCCTCGGCCTACTTGAATATGAGCTGTAGGGAATCCACGAGCAGGTGTACGCGTTTTCAATATATACATGGACATAGACGTAGCAGCAGGTGATGGTGAATCTCTCGGGCTCAGAGCTTGAGGGTTGGTAAAGTGCAGTTGGGCTTCCTGCCTGCCTATTGGTCGGCGCTAGCGAAAAGGCGGTAACATGTCTTGGCGCCAAGAGTTCGACCGGGATCCACACCTGCTATTTTTTCCTGAGCGAGGCACAAGCACACGACATCGCCAGTCCTCTCCATGCCCCGCTGCGCCCGGACAGCATTCTCACACCCGCGAAGCCACTTTTCCAATATTCGAATTGAGCTATAAAGCCTGCCAATATGGGCGACGACCTTGAGGTTCGTAGCAGGAAGGCACCGCATGTCCTGATGGTCGCTAACTGAGAACGTCAGGCGCGATTGAAGAGCCATGCACGAGCCTTCGAAGGCCTCATGTCCCTGATCCCCGCAGAAAAGTACTACGGAAAAGACGCGAGTATTACCAGCGTACGTTGTGCCTTCCATGAACGCCACCCGGCGCATACTAAAGGCATATTTCGCATAGACACAATGGACGAAGACCAAGAAGCAGAGCAGGGAGGAGAGACAAGCTGCAAAACGAGCAAAGCTAGACCCGGCATCACACAAGTCCGCCCAAGATGTCATGGACGAGAACGCACGAAAACGGAAGCGCGAGCTTGAGCTTGAGCTCCAAGCCGACGATTCCTCGGACATTGACATGGACATCGAGAAGGAGAAGCCTCTAGAGGGACTGAAGACTACAAAAGCAAAAAAACAAAAGACGGCCACGGATTCAGGAACCCAACCGACCTCCGATAAGCCAACAAAAACCGGCGATGGCAACGATTCAGAGCTTCTACGGTCCAAGACGAAGGCTGACAAACGGAAACAAAAGCTGGAGAAGAAGAAAGAGAAGCTCGCTAAGAAGAAGCAGGAACACGACACTGAGAAGGTTCAACAAGAGGAGTTCAGCATGGAGTTGGGTAGTGTAGAAGAGGTGGAAGACGCGGATGTAGATGAACCTGTAGAAGAAGAGGACGAGGATCGTATCGAAGCTATTGATGTGAGCGGCCTGGTCGAAGAGGGTCAGTCTACTGTCACTCCTTCCGCTACAATTTCCAACGCCTCGACAGCTTCTGTGGTCTCTGCCGCATCCTCTTCATCGTCAGTCATACCGCCCTCTGCCGAAGATGTTCCTCTGAAGAAGGAAATCAAGCCTTTCAAATACGACCCGGAAAAGCATGAAGCCTTCCAATCTCGTTTAACAGCAAAGCTTGAAGCGATGCGAGCAGCAAGAAAAGCTGACGGTCCAAATGGGCGGCCTGCGAGAAACCGAGCAGAACTCATCGAAGCACGGCGGAAGAAGGAAGCTGATCGAAAGGCTGCTAAGAAAGCCAATCGCCAACTCGCAAAAGAGGATGAAGAACGCTTAAAAGCAGAGGAGCAGCTTGCACGGTTACGCGGAGGTTCAGGATCTCCCTCACTCTTTTCAATGCGATCATCACCAGAACAGGAGCGCAATCTTGCCTTTGGACGAGTTGCCTGGAACGACGGACAGCAACTGGATAGCAATCTCACTGGATTCCTCGAATCTAGAAAGAAGAAAGGCCGATCGGATCCCAAGACGGCGCTTGAAGCGGCAGAAAAGAAGAAAGCGCGGATTGGTGGACTCGACGAGACCAAACGCAAGGATATTGAAGAGAAGGATTTGTGGCTCACTGCGAAGAAGCGAGCGCAGGGAGAGAAGGTTCACGATGATCCAAATCTGTTAAAGAGGACATTGAAACGGCAGGAGAAGGCAAAGGAAAAGAGCAAGCAGGAGTGGAAGGATAGACTCACTAGTGTCTCAACGGGCAAGTATATGAAACAGAAGAAGCGGGATGAGAACCTGAAGAAGCGAAAGGAGGAGAAAGGGTCGAAGGGGAAAAAGGCTAAGAAGCCAGGAAAAAAGGTGAAAAAGAGGCCGGGCTTTGAGGGGACTTTCAAGGGTAAATAAGGGGGCTTGATGCTGGAGCCCTGCGCAGGGCAAACATGCATACATTTTGCATGCTGAGATCTGGCGCAACGATTGGTTTGATACGTGGGCTGGATTTCAGCGGTGCTGCGGATTCATGTGTCTGATATCCCTCCGTTTTTGCATTTGTGGATTTCTTTAAGAGTAGCCTAGGCTCTTACATAACTCAAAACGCGAATCACATTGAGAATATTGAAGTCAATTCTTGAACAGATCTTGAGTCGACTATACTGCATTTCAGTCTACACAATGTAGCATCTTGTTTACGTGGAGATATCTCTCCACTGATCACAAAGAAAAAGTGATCATATTTCTGGGAGTTGCACATATGAAATCAAAATCTGTTGCTAGAACTGACCTCCCCCTCTAATATTTACACATTTTGGGCTCGCTTCCTCCATTACCGATATGGTGCATCAGCACGAGCAGCAGCAGCAATCTCTGGCTCCCACTTGTCTCCGTTTGAAAGCAATTTCTCCTTGTTGTACAAAAGCTCCTCTCTCGTTTCTGTTGCGTACTCCGCGTTGGGCCCTTCACAGTTTTTAGCATATGTTGTAAAATCTAGGTGTTCAGTAACTCACCCTCCACAATCGCATCGACGGGACAGCTCTCTTGGCACATCCCACAGTAGATGCACTTGGTCATGTCAATGTCGTATCTTGTGGTCCTCCTGCTGCCGTCCGCGCGTTCCTCGGCCTCGATCGTGATAGCCTGTGCCGGGCAGATAGCCTCGCAGAGCTTGCAAGCAATGCAGCGCTCTTCGCCTGTGGGATATCGTCGCAGAGCGTGCTCACCACGGAAGCGGGGGGAGATGGGGCCCTTTTCGAAAGGGTAGTAGATTGTGTATCTGTAGCATTGTGAGAAAAAGGATTTCCGCTATATCCTGAGCCCGAGGCTTAGGAATTGAGGGCTACTTACGGTGGCCGGAAATACTGCTCCATCAGGACATACATGCCCCGAAACATCTCGACAAGCAAGAAGTACTTCCCCGCGCGGTCCAATGCGCCTTCGCCTTCATCCCAGCGCTTCGGCGGCGGCAATCGAAAGCCCGGCGGTGGCGGTCCTGCTGGAGTGGCGGCTCGAGCGAAGGTGGTGGAGAAGAGGGCGGCGTTCGCGGTCGAGGGGAGTCGTCGTGGGGCAAATTGCGATGACCTGAGCAGTGTCGCAGCTGGGCGGCCGCGAGCCAGCATCATCAATGGCTTTGTGCTGGCCATTGTGGGCGCGGGAGGGTCGCGGGGTGGGTGAGTGTCGTTGGTTAAGAAGTGACTTCGGGAGGTTGCCGTGCAAGGCGGTCTTTCAAAGCCTTTGCTGTGATTGGCCGGACCCTTCTCCAGCACATCGTCACTTACCACAGTGCACGATGGATCATTTTCAATAATCTACCTGCCTGATAACGTAGACCTAGTCATAGGCCAAATTAATAGACTTTGTCCTGCACTATTCCCTCGTATCTGACTGGAGAGAATCAATGGCCCCTAGGATGTTTACCGTAGGTGACAACCGCACGCAGTCGGGTGACTAAGCGAACTCGGCTTGCAGGTTGAACTTCGCCCGCGGGCAGAGAACTTCTCCCAACTTCACTAAGCCCCACATCAACACTCCATACTCCACCTACAATGTTTCGAGTAGCTCTCCTCCGATCGGCAAGGCAGGCCATCCGCGCTGCACCCCGGTGTCAGACCCCAATTGCTCGTCCCGTTGCGCGAAGCTCCCTGTTCCAGCCAAAGCAAATCACACCGGCCGCATACTTCCAGGGAGTACGATGCTATTCCGCGAGCGTCGATCTATCAAAGGATGAGGTCCAAGGCAGGATAATGGACCTGCTGAAGAATTTTGACAAGGTAATGACGTGCGATGATTTGTTGGACTGGATCAACGGCTAACACGGATTTAGGTCCAAGACACATCGAAGGTATATCGCCCAGGTTACCCACCCAAATGCTGAACAACTAGGCTCACATGTAGCAGCTGACTGGTGACTCGCACTTTCACAACGATCTCGGCCTTGACAGTCTCGACACTGTGGAGGTGGTTATGGCGATCGAGGAGGTCAGTCATGATGAAATGAACACAACCTACAGGCAGGTCTGACGGTAGAACAGGAATTCAGCATTGAGATTCCAGACAAGGAGGCGGATGCCATCCACAGCGGTATGCTGATCGAGTCTTGAGCGAAGTTCGAATACTGACAATTGCACAGTCAAGCAAGCAGTGGATTACATCCTGGCCCAACCAGATGGTAAGACTGCATATATTTCCTTGGATGCTGCCGCAGAAGCTAACTGATTCCAGCGCATTGAGCCATTTACACGAGGGATCGCTAGACATGAAGGGCAATGGCTGGGGAATTGGGTAGTCGGGATTCGGGGATTCGTCCGACGGTGTTATATATATTCCACTGCTTGTAAAACACTCGCCTGGAATGGCATCTCATGTATTCTCCATATGAACACGATGCTGTCCGCTTCTCAATTGCCGTCATTGCCAACTAAACATGCATGCCCGCATCACGCCCGCAGCAACCGCCACATTTGGGTCATCGATTTTGGGCTGTCATATGCTGTTTTGGTTACCCCAAGGCAGACATATGCAGAAAACGCACTACCAAGACTTGGTAATCCTTTCCCGTCGTATTCCACCTTCTTACATGCGTCCGCTGCGCCTTCGTGATCCTTTTGGGCGTTGCACTGGATGCCAAGCGAGCGTGGAACTAGCAACCTGCGCCGATAGCTGTCAGAATAACTTCATCTCCCCAACTACAAAGCCATTGCGAGACACCCCTATCCTCCACACCTCCAAGTACTGCTCACACGCACCCTCCACTCGCTCTTCGCTGCGCAGCACAATCCGACCTCCCACGCATGCGCGCGACCGCCCTGCCGCACGCCCCCTGTGCTCGATAGAGCCTAACCCATAATTCCAACAAAAGCTCCAAACCCCACCGCTCATTGCAGCATCACCACTCATGGCTTCCACTACCTCTGGCTTGACGCGCCGGAGAGGAGGCGCGGCCGGAAATGCAGACGACAACGATGGTAGTCGGGTGAGCTCTCCAGTGCCCAAACGGACTGACGACCGCACGCCGGAGACATCGTATGAGAACTCAGCGAATGGACACAAGATTGCCTTCGACCCGCGGGATATCAGCGAGAGCGCGGAGAGAAACAAGCAGCCTAAGCTGACGCTCATGGAGGAGGTGATCCTAATGGGGCTGAAGGACAAGCAGGTGGGTTTCTGTTGGCAAGATTCTGAAGGGGTGTACTGACCTGGTGGGTAGGGATATCTTTCCTTTTGGAACGACAACATATCTTATGCGCTCCGAGGATGCATTGTCATAGAGCTGGCGTTCAGGGGACGTATAAGTATGCAGAAGGACTCGTCGCGGCGGCGGTTCCCCCTCGCCGATCGGGTTATTGAGGTCATTGACGAAACCCTGACTGGCGAGGTACTGCTGGACGAGGCATTGAAAATGATGAAGTCGAGCGAGAAAATGAGCGTCAACTCGTGGATTGACCTTATGAGTGGTATGTCTCGCGAACCCCTGAGCCAAGTATTTTAGAAGCAGACATTGATATTTTGACACAGGCGAGACGTGGAATCTTATGAAGATCGGATACCAGCTGAAGCAAGTGCGCGAACGATTGTGCAAGGGTCTCGTCGACAAGGGCATTCTGCGCACTGAGAAGAAGAACTTCCTGTTGTTCGACATGGCTACCCACCCGGTTGCCGACGGCGGTGCAAAGGAGGAGATTAGGCGACGAGTCCGGACTGTTCTCACTAACCGCACCGTCGTTCTCCCACCCAGCCAATTCCTTCCAGAAGAGATGGAATTCAGATACCTCCGAACGATCACCATGGTCTGCGCTGCCTATGCCGCGAATGTTCTCGAGAACGCCCTGACCACCCTCGGACACGAAGCCCGGGAGCGTGCCTTCGCTCAGGTCGACGAGCTGCTGGCTGAGTACTCGCAGTGGCCGTTTGCGCGGAGGACTGGGGGCTCTGCGGGTGTTGGCGCCAACCTGGGCCAGGTGATCAACGATGAGGTCAACAACGGCAAAGACAAGGAATTGCAGCTTGAGGTAAGCTCTCCGTGACCCTGAAATACGAATCACATTGCTAACAAGCGCGTCACAGGTGGTTGCCGCGTGTCTGAGCGTCTTCACAAGGCTCGACTCGCTTCTCTAAGGTGGACACAATAGCGATACCAACGATTGACGGCTAGGTACGTTTTGGGGCATGTTGGGGTCCTTCTGATCCTCCAATATCACGAAATCTACAGCCATACAACTAGAAGGACGGGACCACTGAGATTTGGAGCAAGCTTGCAACGGGATGGCACGTCAAGTGCTTGGCCAGCCTGTCCGGAATAGCTATTCTTCTTCTTCTCGTTTATATCTCTAGCGTTTTCCTTGAACGGCAACTCGGGAGGGTTCACGGCGTCTGGCCACCTTATTCACACTCGGCTGTATTAGCAAGCGGCTTTCTTTCCTTCTGAACGGACGGACTAATGTTACAAAATGCGAGCTTTACATGACTGCTTCACATTGCGCAGGTGCTTCTTCGTGTTGCCACCGCCAAGAGACCGCTCAAGCAAATCTGGAACAGGTATATTTCTAGCGGGTAGAGTAGGGTCTGGCAGGATAACGGCGCCTTTTGCCCTCTGGCTCGAATGGGGACTCGAAGCGTGAAAGCGTCTTTCTCATTAGATATGGCAACAATCCCTAATCTTCGTCTGCTGCCTCCGCGTGGCTTGGCATCGTGTCACGTGAATTATAATGAACTGACATGTCAGATGTCAAGACTACACACTACGCA
Source organism: Melanomma pulvis-pyrius CBS 109.77 (assembly GCA_010093585.1). Taxonomy (NCBI): domain Eukaryota; kingdom Fungi; phylum Ascomycota; class Dothideomycetes; order Pleosporales; family Melanommataceae; genus Melanomma; species Melanomma pulvis-pyrius. Next base: position 89,130 of record MU001756.1, on the reverse strand, counting down.
TTTCTATGCATGTTCTAAGTACTAACAAAAGCAAGAGGGCACTATCGAGCGCCGCCTATCCAACCAGGACGTTTTGGTTTTTCCTGCGCGCCGGCGGCTAGTTGGCCGCTATTGAAGGCTGTGCCGCCGCCAGCTCCAGCTCGCTCGGCGTCTTACGGCAAAACGCCTTGGAACAAGTTGCTGCCTCTGTCACAAATCCAACGAACGGCAGCCCCCCGCCGTCGCCGCCCGAACACCCTGGGAACAGCCCTTAGACCGCTTTGCTCATTCCGGGACGCCCAATAATCCCGCTGAGGCCGTACCGCTCCCGACTGCTGCTGTCGACAGCCCCGTGATCGGCAGTTCCTCCCTTCACACAGGCCCAGCCCAATAACGACGCGCAATTTGCATGATCCATCGGTATGTGTACTTCCTACATCTCGTGCGCCTTCTACACCTTGTGCGCCGTGAGCCGTGACGCTGTCGCGATGGCCGCTGCCCGTTGTCGATGGACGGTGTTGCTGCTGCCGGCCCCCTTGTTGTCGCGTTCGTCGCAACTGGCCTCCATGCTGACCACAACCCACAGCAGCGTCCCATCTTGCGACTTCATGAGTCGGCCCTGATCGAGGACCTCTGTTCAGGGCACGCCTGGCGCCGACCGCATCTGCTACGCGCGCGATACCACCACCGAAATGCCCACACCCGTCGCCTCCAACGCCTCCTCCATCCCCCAGCCGTCGCCCCATCCCTCCCACCGCCATCAGCCAAACGCGTCGCGTCTCCAGAACGGCACCAACGGCGAGGGCGCTGTCCAGCAGCCCCATGCGCCGACAGTTGTCGATGGCGTCGACGCTGCGCTTGACGAGAACGACATAATCCGGCAGGGCAAACAGAAGGCAAAGGCCGTACTAGCCGCATCTGGGGTCAAACTCGACCCTGACGCAGGAGAAACATCTACATCCCGTCCAGAGATGGCTCTGACTGCTCCTCGCGGGGCTGCTGTCAATGGCGCGTCGCCCAGCCGCAAACGGTCGCGCTCCGGATCGCGCAGGCCCTCGCAAACCTCGACGCAGGAAAACCAGGAGGACGAAGACAAAGAGGCCAGGGAAGACCGCGCCCGCACCCGCGACCTGCTGAGCGACGCGAATATGCTCAGTCAGGACGAGTATGCAACCAGAATTATACGCGAGCTGAAAGACAAGAGCGTTGAGTACCGGGACGTGATTGGCATACTTCGCCAGAAAGATCCAGGCGCCGTCTTTGGGTATGGATACATGGGATATGGCAATGGCACCACCAATGTTAGAGGCCTACACCTGCAGTATCCAATGCACAGCAAGCGGCCCGGGAACCGCAGAACAAGAACCCTGGGGATTAAGAGGAAGGACGGTGCTGCACAAGCAGAGCAGGTGGAGGAACTGGTTCCTGTCCGGCTTGACATCGAATTGGACAAAATCAAACTCCGAGACACGTTTACGTGGAATCTGCACGACCGAGTTATAAACTCGGAAATCTTCGCCGAATATCTCGTCGAAGATTTCAAGCTTCCACCGGAGATAAGGAGCCATCTCATACAACTAATCAACCGAGAAATACAGGAGCAGATTCAGGACTTCTATCCGCACGCATTTTTTGACGATGAACCCCTCGATCCACACCAACCATACTCGTCCTATAAAAACGACGAGATGCGAATACTCATCAAACTTAACATCACAATTGGACAGCATACGCTTGTGGACCAATTCGAATGGGAGATCAACAATCCGCTAAATTCTCCAGAAGAATTTGCCAGGCAAATGTCGGCTGACCTATCCTTGTCTGGGGAATTCACCACAGCGATCGCCCATTCTATCCGGGAACAATGTCAAATGTTCACGAAAAGCCTATACATCACTGGTCATCCATTTGATGGACGGCCGGTGGAAGATGCAGACATCCGCGATAACTTCCTTCAGTCCCCTCTTCCTTCAGTTTTCCGGCCTATGCAATCAGCAAAGGACTACACACCTTACTTGTATGAGTTGAGTGAGATCGAATTAGAACGAGCCGAGTTATCGATACTTCGAGAGCAACGACGACAGAAGCGATCTGTCAACCGACGTGGAGGACCAGCATTACCAGATCTAAAGGATCGACAGCGCACTGTCCGGACCCTGCTTGTGTCGTCTGTTCTTCCCGGAGCTGCCGAGACAATTGAAGAAAGCCACCTCTTTAAGATTTCTCGGAAACCAAAACCAGGGGGTCGCCCAGGTCGGAACGATGACGATTCGGATGACTCTGACAGCGATGATTCCAGCCCGGACTCTCCTGCTCCTTCTCAACTCACTGGAGGCACAGCCCGAACTAGAGGAATGCGTGGGGCCGCTACTGCAGCCCAAGCTGCGATGAGATCGGCTATAGGGAGATCAGCAACCCCCGAGGTTTCCTCTTTACAGCAAGTCCACCAAGTCCACCAAGCCCACCAAGCCCACCAAGTCCATCAAGCCCATCAAGCCCACCACGAAACTAGGACATCGCGGCAGCTCAGATATGAATCTAGAGAAGAAAGCGTCCCCGAAGCTGCAACGTTGATAGTGAAGCTCCGCATATCGCCCAAGAAATTCCGAGAATACCTCCAGAATCCAAAGGCTTTCGCTAGGCCAACATCGACACCTCACACGGCACCAACTCCACCCCCTGCACGGAGTACCCCTGTCGTGAACTCGATGCCTCCTCCCCCTTCGCCGGCTATGCAACCCCGATCAAATCCCGTAGCTGGATCTGGATCAGTGGAGGCCTCTCCGCGAGCGCCATCCACACCAACTCCAGCTTCTCAGCAACAGTTGATCTATCATCCTGATGGCCGGGCGGATGCGCCATGGCCAGTCGCCCCTGGTACACAGCCAGTAAGTCAATGATCAAGTTAACTTCTTGAATGTTCACTCACCTTGTCTCAGGTTCCTCCGCCTCCTTGGCTACAGACCGCTCTCCGAGAGCTACAAAAGGAGTACCCAAGCGATCTATTTGAAGCCATAATGCGCTATAGTGTTCTCGACCAGAAAACATTGCAGAGTATCAAAATAGACACACTTTCCACAAGCGCCGCCCTACCGCAAGGCTACAAAGCGCAATACTTACCCCGAATCCGCTGCATCGACTGCCCCGGAAAGCTGTACACGGCTGGCCCTGAGCATACCGTAGCTAACTTCGAAGTCCATCTCAAAAACCGTCAACACAAAACCAATGTCGAGAAAAGAACAGGAAAGACAAGTACTTGAAGTTCCAGACTTTGTCGGCACTTGGGTTTCCAGCACTATGACTAGCGTTTGAAAAGTGTAGGCGGGGTAAAGTAATATATGCGGCATTTTGGCAATTCTTACCAATTGCCGACCTCTGTACAAACAAATAACTGGAGCACGTTTTTCTTCGAGGAAGTGGATTGGGGCGTGGGACGAGCAACGTGAGCGTGGATTGGCGTTTTATTCGCCGGCTAGCATCTTGGAAAGAGAACAGCCTGGCATGTTGGATCAATGATCCGTCCTTGGCGTTAATTTTAGGAAGTGGGAAAGAATACTTGAGCTTGGATGGCTACCTACTTTCACTCTGGGACAGCCAGGCCAACTTCGTGACCTATGAATAGCTTCAATTGAACTTGTTTACATTCTTAGGGGACAGCAAGTGCTCCATTCCTTGACCCCCCCTTCTAGCACCGATTCCCAATGTTGCGCCGCTCGAAAACCTCATCCTTGATTAGACTCATCGAAACGCTGAACGTAGCCAGCTCCTAGTTTTCCATCACGTGTTCGGCTGTCCACTTCAAGTTTCAAGCTTGTTGACGATGCTTACAACAACATTCCACCACCTACTCTGGTTCTTCAGTCTCTTCACTATGAAAAGTACTGCACAACTCCCCATTCGGCTTCTCACACACAATATCCGCTATGCAACAACCAGTCCCTTCATTGGCGAAAAGCCCTGGGCAGACCGACGCCCGCTCCTCCTCGCCGAACTCACCTTCAACACTTTATACAACCCCGAAGCCTTCATTTGTCTACAAGAAGTACTTCACCAGCAACTCCTTGATATAATGTCCGGGTTAAACGAGACCAATGAAGGAGAATGGGCATACATTGGTGTTGGAAGAGATGACGGGGAACAAGCGGGCGAATACTCGCCTATTGTCTATCAACCCAGAATCTGGAAATTGAAGGAATGGAAGACAGTGTGGCTGAGCGAGACGCCGGAGAAGCCGGGAAAGGGGTGGGATGCCGCGAGTGTGAGGATTGTGACGGTGGGGAGGTGGAGGCATAGAGAGAGTGGGAAGAGTGTGGTGGGAATGTGCACGCATTTCGATGATCAGGGGGTCAAAAGTAGGAGGGAGAGTGCTAAACTCGTCCTCCAGGTTGTCGATGAGGCGACGAGGGACAAGACGAATACTACAACGGATAGGGTACCGGTGTTTTTAGCGGGTGATTTGAATAGTGAGCCCAATGAAGAGGCTTATCAGATCTTGAATGGGGGGGACAGTTTATTACAGGATGTGCAAGAGCTTAGTGGATTGAGGTATGGGGATACTAATACTTTCACAGGGTTTCAAGATAGCGAGAGGAAGACGGAGATCGATCATGTGTTCTTAGGGCCTAGGGGATGGGACCAATGGATTGTGAGGGCCTATGCGGTACTACCAAACAAGTTTGAAGATGGAGTGTATAACAGCGACCACAAAGCGGTTCTGGGAGATGTTGTGTTGATAGTATGAGGGTGGTTGGGGACGAGGATCAAACTCGATGTGGTTACAGCTGTGCATCAAGTGAGAGAATGTATACGAGCTCATGGAGCTTTATGTTCTAGCACAATCTAAACTTGAGGGGCTGTATATTAGAAAAGGGAAGCTATATTGCCCAGGTCAGAGTGAGAATGAATGTCGGAGGTTGGGCTCCTACCCAATGAAGTTACTGCGGATTTCATTGGCCGCTAAGCGAGTTTTACCCCGCGAGCAGCGAGGGGCATCCACGAATGCAGCAGGAACACAAAACATCACGCAGAACCTCCGTTTCTGCTCTCACTCATCTGCCTGCAAAAGGCCGACACCACTATCAATATGCCGGAAGAAGTTGCTACTGCTGGTATGCTCGAGTCCATTTCCCGCCTTGTTCTTTATCAACTCTGTTAAATACCGCCGGCGTGCTTTGCATTTGGCTACGTCAGAAGAGTCACGCGTGCTAACAGAACTCGACAGACTTCACGCTCTCCAACCCAGACACCCTGACCAAGTACAAGGTCGCGGCCCAGATCTCCCAGAAGGTCCTTCAAGAAGTCTCAGGTTCGTCCTCTCATGAGGCCTCAAGCTTGCCTCTCCCAAACGCTTGACAAAATGGGCTGACCTTTTCTAGGATGGTGTGTCGAGGGAGCCAAGATCGTTGAACTTTGCGAGCGCGGCGACAAGCTGCTTGAGGAGGAGGTCGGCAAGGTTTACAAGGGAAAGACACCGAGAGTCCCCAAGGGCATTGGCCACTGCACCACCGTCTCCCCAAGCTCATACATCACCCCGTATACGCCCTTGAAGACCGATGCCGAGGAGGCCGAGACTACACTGAAGGGTGGAGAGTGCGTCAAGATTCAGCTTGGAGCCCAGGTTGATGGCCTCTGTGCTATTGTCTGCGATTCCATCATCGTGCCCGCCGAGAAGGATGCCGGCGGCGAGATTAGCGGACGGGAGGCAGACCTACTCCTGGCTACACACTACGCCAATGAATTGTTGCTGAGGCTTATGGTCCCTCCGGGCCTGGTTCCTCATGGAACGGAAGAAGAGCAGAAGAAAGCGGGCGCCCAGAAGCCCCCTACCCAATCCAAGATGACACAATTGCTCGAAAAGGTTGTCAAAGCCTACGACTGCAACCTCGTTGAGAGCACCACAATCTGGCTATTCGAGCACAACGAGATTGAGGCAAAGAAGAAGATCATCTTGGCTCCAGGCGAGAGTGTCAAGGGCGAGGGTATTCCCGAGGTTGGCGAGGTATGGGGTGTCGAGATGGGTGTCAGCCTGGGAGGCGGCAAGGTCAAAAACATCAGCAACCGAGCTACTCTTCATCGCCGTACAGCTACAACGTACGGACTCAAGCGCCCAACCTCAAGGGCCCTGTTGTCCGAGGTGGTCAAGAAGTTTGGTACTTTCCCCTTCAGTCTGCGACAGCTCGAGGACGAGAAAGCGGCGAAGGTCGGTGTTGTTGAATGTGTCCGAGGTGGTGTACTCCGTCAGTACGAAGTGGTTGGCGACAAGGACAACGATCCCGTTGCCAGGCTCTTTACGACTGTTGGTAAGTCGCTCGTGAACTACAGATCCGGATATTGGAGGTTCTTCCTTCCTGAGACACGCGCTCTTTTCCCCCACATATTTTCTTAGGTCCATCTATATCAATGCTCACCGACTGACCTTCGCATAGCTATCACCAAGAACGGACTGACGCGTCTCGCCGCCCCGCCCACGCCTGACCTTTCTAAGTTCAAGACCGACAAGAAGATCACTGACGAGGAGGTTCTCAAGATCCTAGAGCAGCCACTTGGTAAGCCAACATCGGACAAGAAGAAGAACCGCAAGAAGAAGAAGAAGCCCACCAAGAAGGCAGAGGCAGCCGCTGATGAGGAGGAGGAGGAGGAGAGCAGCGATGAGGAGTAAGCCCGCAACCATACGGAGTCTGAGAGGGGCCTTCTACACATCATTCATCCCGCCTAGTTGCTACAAGTCGTAAAATTCTACACCATTCAGAAAAGGGGGCACTTTGGTCTATTCGCACTTTGCGATATGTGTACGTGCTAGAAAATAGGTAGACCGCGACTCTCGTAGTCCTGAAAATGAACCACTACCTTCGCCTCACTACAAACTTCCTTGCTTTTGTGAATCCACATCGTGAGCATCAAAATATGTATTCAGGGGCTGGTGCAATGATCACGGGGCCGGTCGGACCAGTGTGACAAAGGCACTGCAGCCACGTGCTATCCCTTGGAGCATACGAAGGAAGACAGTACAATAAAATGAAGTCTTCACAATATACTAGAAGCTGCTGGGTGGGCGGGAGGAAGAATAGTCAACAAACAAGGCATCTCCTGATACAGAGCCGACAAACCGAAGTGGTGACGTGCAATCAAGTCTTCCCCAGGCTTCCGGGGTGAACTTTTTTCCTATTGTTTCCTATTGTACGCGAAAATCAATAACGTCAAAGAGCACTTGCGTTGGTGAAGTGAAGTGAAGTGAACCGTGTCGAAGAGGAGAGGAGAGGAGGACCTTATTTAAGCCCGCCCTCCCCGACCCTGATAGCAGCCAACTCCTCAACTCTCCGCTTCTCACTTTGCCTAAAACTTCTTTGTCCGCTTCTCTCTGCATTTCTCGACTGGAAATTCCAATTTTCGGGCCAGGCTTGTTATCACGAGACATTGCTGTGCCGGTGAGGTCGAAGGGGGCCCGCCGTACATGGTCGCTTGCAGTCTCGCCAATTTCTCCATCTCCAGTACATGATCCTTTCACGACCCAACTGCGCACCACCCACCGCGCCACGAACTTGACGGGCACGCCCTCCGCGGCTATTTGGACGCGAATAATTCCGGTAGCACGCGTGGTGAGTATTAATTGAGCCCCTCGTCGCCGTCAGCTAGCTCACAAACTTGCAGTCTTCCCCGTCACCATGCCGGCCCTCCGCAAGAGGCAGAGCCGGACGAGCACACCCTACGACACACCCACCGACACGCCTCCGCTCGACTCGGAACCCAAGCGAGGAAAGACGCAGATATCGCTCGACGACTGGATAGAGCCAGCGCTCAAAAACCCGACCCCCTCGTTTGAAGAGCACGGTTTCGCGCGCCACGGCGTCCTGGAGAATATGGCGCCCCTCGGCATGCCCCCTTCCAACAGGATGAAGCAGCAGCTCCGCGCAGCCCGCGACTCGATCGGAAGAAGCTCGTTCTTTGGCAAGAAGACGAATGTGCTGTCGGGTGAAGAGGGCGCGTCCACGCCAGAGATGACGCCAGCGCCTGAGCTCGAGCGGGAGGACTCAGAGAGGCTGGACGAGGAGGACCTGCCCTCCGCCTTCGCGCCCCGCGACGACGATGAGGACGATGAATACGTGCCTAAGAAGAGCAAGGGAAAGGCGAATGTCGCGAAAACTCCCGTCAGGGGCAAGACCCCCGTGCAGAACAAGACACCCACACATAGCAAGACGCCCGTGAGGAACGGCACTAGCAGGACCCCGACCGCTCTCCCGAGTCCAGCCATTCAGAATGCACCTCCACATCCTTTCGATGAGGTCACGCGGCAGCGAACTACGATTGCCGTCAATTATGCTATCGACCGATCCAACACCCACGGAAAGCGGAGCCTTGGTATGGCCATTCGACAGTTCTGGCTGGACAGCGATAGCGACGCAGGCATAGCTGAAACACTCCATGCCGTCATGCAGAAGAGTCACACTGCACAGCAGTACGCCCAGTTCAGGAACTACATCAAAACTAAAAAGAAGAAGTTCAAGAAGGAGCTTCGTGCGCAGAAGACGCGCGAAGAACAAGAGGCACGTGAAGCCCAAGAGGCACTAAAAGCCCAAGAAGCCGAAGATTCCATCGAGTCGCCGTCGTTCCCTCCAAATTCAGAAGTCACCGCCCAGGAAGCCCGTCAGACAGAGCCATTCACCAAGGCAGTCTCCGCGGTACAAGAGTCAGAGTCCGCTGCACCAGCTATTTTGCAAACGGCCGATGTCACTATGCACGACCACGACGACGTACCGCATATTGGAATATCATCTATCGAGCCGGCGCCCACCCCAGTTGAAAATCATCCGCTCAGCACTGTCCCCGCGCTTCCTACATCATCTAAATCATCCTCGCCACCTGCCACAGAGATGCCATCTAAATCACCCCGTAAGCAACATGCGAATGGTGATGCCGTATCTGGCTCAGGACTATCCACGAACGCACACACACCAGCACCGAAAACACCTGATTCAGCCGACTCGGATCTCTCGGATGTGAACGAGGAAATCGTACAAAACGGACCGCCTGAGCCTGTCCAGGTCAACGGAAACGACGCTGCTGTTATCCCGAAGAAAGCAAAGAACGCCGCGCTTGCTCGCGCTGGTAAGAAGTCGAGAGCAAACTCGGTGAAGCCGCCTGGCAAGTACGAGAAGAAGCCGCCGCCTAGTGCGGAAGAGACGGCCGAACAGTTGAGGCTCCAGCGACGGCGACAAGAGATGGTCGAGCAGCAAGCATCATCCCTTGAATTTGACCCGCCAACCTCAGACATCCGCTTCGATGACGAGATGCTCGAGACAGAGTCGTTGACGGAGTCCCAGATCGCCGTGGGACCGCCCGTCGACACCAACCAACCACGCCGTCCTGGACGACTCCCGCGCAACAGCAACGGCGTAAACAGTATTATTGGAAAGAGACTGCGAGGAGGCTCAGCGCAACCATCGCCGCAACTTGAGTCGGCTGCATCGACGCGACCCTCTACGCCTGCGATAGCCCCGCCGTTCCCAAAGCGGCTGAAGCTGAACAACGGCCAGGCAGCGCGAACGAAGCGATCGTAAGTACTTTTTCCCTCGTGTTTCCAGTCATCCCTATCACGTTTCTTTGCAGCGCTGGACGATGTTAGTCTCCGTTTCAGGGCAAGGATTCCAGAGTCGACTCAGCGAGCTCTACGTGTTTGCACAGCTCGAATTTGATCATCAGTCATTTTCCCCTTGACATTTAACTAATCGTTTTCTACGTGTAGGCCGGTAAAAAATCGAGATGGGCCTATCGCAGGTATCCCACATCTTGGTGGTGGCGGTTCGAGACATTCGGGGCCTGATGACAATGCTCCAGTAAGTGGCCCTCAAATTCCCGATCCACCCAACCACATCATCCTTTCTTCCCTCACCACAACCCTTCCATCAACAACATTCGCGTATTTTCTTTTATTCCATCACACATGCTTCTCACAACGCACATCGCTCCTCTGAAATTTCCATACTCGCCTCCGAGTTCTATCCTATGCTCACCACTAATATCCTGTCAGGGCTCGCCACCGTCTGAGAGCGACGACCTTTGCGCCGCCTGCAAAGGCGCCGGCGAATTCGTGTGCTGCGATAACTGCCCACGCGTTTTTCACTTCCTCTGCTGCGATCCTCCTCGCGATGCAGCTCCTACAGGTTCATTCTCATGTTTTGAGTGCGCTGTTGAGCACAAACCTGCCGAAGAACCGGCCGATTCATACTCATTCTTTGGGCCGCTCTTCAAGCAGCTCGAGCACACGAACACGCGTGCATTTGCTCTACCGTCCGACGTTCAAAACTACTTCGAAACTGTATCCGCTCGGCCTGATGGCTCGTACTTCGAGGACAGCAAGAAGTTTCCTCTGTAAGTTCCTTGCGCGACGCGTTTTCCCTCAGTGATGCAGACACTCACAATGCGCAGATCCAAGAACAGTGGTTACGGTTATCAAAAGCCAGACTATCTGAAGATGACCGATGGCGATCACAAGGCCATCCTTTGCGCCCAGTGTGGTAAATCGTCTGGCGGCAAGCGTCAGATGCTAAAGTGCGACTTCTGTCACACATACTGGCATCTGGATTGCTGCGATCCGCCGCTCGCTAACCCGCCGCACATCAGCCTTGACGCTGCACAACGCGACGCATGGAAATGCCCGCGTCACATTGATCATGATCTTCGCAGTGGGTTACTGCTGCAGAATGATCTAAACGAAGCCCACGACAAGGACGTCACGATGGTCGATGCTCCCCGTGCTGTTCGGCGTGCGCGGAAAGTCCGGACGCCCAGGAACGCCGAGGTCATCGAGCCAACTTTCTCGCGCGGCATGCGCAACAACGGCCTGATCAATATCCTCAACAACTCTGATGATGATACAGACGGCGAGGGCAACTACGTGTTTGCCAACGAAGACTCCCGCGACCTGAACTCCAAGGTCTTCCGCGTCCCGGAGAAGGGCGTCGTTCTTGACTTCCTCAGCAAGGTCAAACAGTAAGTATTCCCCATCGCTGCTCAACAGTGGCATTCATTAATCAATCTTCAGTGGCCGTATCGAGCAGCAGAAAGAAGCGCACCGGGCGGCAAAGGCTGCCAAGAAGCGCAAGGCTTCCATGATGCAATTCGCCGCTCGCCCGATCGAGCAACAGCAGGCTGCACTCAACCTCGCACAACTTGCGAACAGAGAAAAAGATATCGGTATGAATGACTACAGTGTCGACGCGCTTGTACTCAGTCTCACGGTAACACATCCCCATTTCCCTCGCCCCACTTGCGATGTTTGATCGGCGCTAATTCGCGTGAAACAGGCCGAAGCTCCAAAGGAAGTTGTGTCTGCGATCTCCAACGCTGGACCCCCTCCAACTACTTCTCGAGAGCGTACTGAGCTGTTGAAACTCCAAGAGCTGATCAATCGTCGTCTCGCCGCCTACGCTTAGAGGCATCCCAATTTTCGACAGACAGCAACACAGTAAGTATTCGTACGCGCAAACTGGGACAAACTTATTAACAGATCGTCAGACATGACGATGACTAAGTTCAAGATACAAGCACTTTAAATCGAACTGGTCGAAACTTTCCCCTTTAGAGCAAGGAGCGATATCTCACCCATAGTTTATATTCCCTACTGCTTGCTCGCTCATCAAGGTGTCCTCACATTGGATTCTCTCTCATTTCTGGCCGGGCCTACGTCGATCCTGCCTCTCTCTCATCAGTTCAAAATGTTCTTTCTTTTCCTAAGTCGGACTCTCGGACAGGTATTTCACTATGTCGTAGCTCTCTACACGAGCCTTCTCTCCTACCGAATTGCATAGCGTGGAGTTCACCCGGCATATCCCTATGCTCCCGGCGTGGGGCTTATGGCGTTTTTATCGGGCGGCAAACCTTATCTGGTAGCCTTTTTTGTTTTCTTGCTACAGCCACATGGTGGTAGCTTGTGCGTGCCTGGCGGATCTGGAGCTTGCATAGCATTGGGATTTGCACCTTCTTCCTTATGTAGGCCATGAATTCACAGTGGTTAGTGGATTGAATTGTGTCCCTTGCTACGTGTTGTGATATGATGTGACGTGGTGCGGTGCGAGGCAATGGATGTGAAGTAGCGTTGAGAGCTTTTGGTCTGAAGAGTGGCGGGAAAGGGACAATGGAGCATGTCAATGTGAGGCGAGGAGATGTAATGATTGGGCCCTCTGGTTCTGAAGTACGATGAGGCCAAAGGGAATATTACTAGAGAGACTGTGCTAGTCTCCCCGAGCATTCCGAGCACTCCTCCCATCATGATGGCATTCATTCATCCACCCTGATACTCCCCACCGCAGCCTCAACTGCTCGTTTTCCAGCACGCCCTTCTCCATCAAGAAAGACTGCACGCAAGCACCGACCAACCCGCCGTCCTCGACATGCCGAGCCCCGAACAAGAAAGCCGTCCATGACGCCTTCTTCGTTCCCGCCCCTCCTCGTTGTCACTGCAGCAGTAATGCACGTGGTCTGTTACGGAACGCGGAACCTCGTGTCACATCTTCTACGCAATGCCTACATCTTCTCACGCAGCTCTTCTCTCCCGCAGGGAAGACGTGGTGGCCGCGAGGTTGAATAAATCGCATGAGCGCTATGCTCTTCCGATACGAGGCTTTGGATAGTGTGGGGGGAGGGGGGGGGATACATGTCCCGCATCTACTCAATTGCCGTACGTACTGCCCCGCTCGGACACCGAGTACGAGACCCCCCTCGCAAGGGCGAAGGAGAGAGCGAATGCAATGATACTGTACCTACAGCCATCTCAGACCTGCACAGCATCGTCGAAATGCAGAATTACGATTTTGATAGGCCACGTATATTGCTTTTTTTTTTGGTTTCTTGGCCCCCACAACAGCCCCTTTTCCGGAACCATCTACACAAGCGAAAACGACGATGGAGGAACCTGGCCATTTTCCACATCGTATTGAGAATGGCTGACGGACGGGGAGCGCTTCTCCGTCTGACGCGTCATGCACTTTCGGACTGAAACTGGGCAGGGATACTTGGCCTTGCCTTGCCCCATCCGGCGATCTTCGTGCAGTGAGTGGGCGGCGCGAGTGTGACTCGAGAGACAATCGAAGGACGAAGGACGAAAGGCAGAGGAAAAAGGAAAGGAGAGCGGTGAGTCACAAGAACGAAATGATTGGGTATGATTCGTCTATTGAGTGATGCGCCTGCCTCGTGTGACAGCACATTGTCGAAGAAGGAAAACTACCTGAATTGATTGATTGAAACCCGCTTTAGCCATCCATCCATCTCATCCATCGAGAGTCGTGTCACCGGAAGTTTATGCCCACCCTTGTAGACTGAGTTGAAAAGAGATAAGAGATTGGAGAGACCTAAGGCTTGCAGCGACCAAAGTAGCGCGGATACAGGCAGCAGTCGCGAACGGTGTGCTGATCACAGAGCCATGCGAGGAAGCGCTCAAGACCGAGACCGTAGCCGCCGTGTGGAGAGCTTCCATATCTGTTGTAAAGGGTCAGCAACTGTACCAATTCTCGAAGAAGGGGAGGATTTGTCACTCACTTTCGCTGATCTGTGTACCAGTAGTAGGGACCCGGCTCGATATCCTCCCTCGCATAGGCTGCCATCAACTCTTCGTAGTCAAAGATCCTCATGCTGCCGCCTACGATTTCTCCAACACCCGGCATCAAGCAATCGACGCTTTCCGTGACTCTCGGATCGTCCTTGTCCTTCATCATGTAGAAAGACTTGATTGCAGCGGGGAAGTGGGTCAGGAAGATGGGTCGGTTGATGATGTCCGTCATCTTGCGCTCGGCAGCTTCAGCAATGTCATCACCGAATTTGTGAGGTCGAGGAGGCTTCCCTTCTTCCTCGTCGTTCAAGATTTCGTGTTCGACCAACCAGTCGATGGCGTCTTGGTACTTCATGCGCATGAATGGCCGCTCCGGCATCTTGAACTCGGGGTTGAGTTCTGTGATGTATTGCTTGATTGTCGGATCGGCCATTGTAACTTCTAGAACTCGGCACATGACGTGTTCAAGATGGTCAAGAAGGTCGTTGAAGGTTATGAAATCCAGCTCGGCTTCTACGTGGGAGTACTCGGCCAAGTGACGTCGGGTTAGAGACTTCTCTGCGCGGAAGGACTTCTCGATGCAATAGACATCACCCATGGATGGCAGGCAAGTCTCGAGATACAGCTGAGAGGACTGGGTGAGATATGCTTCCTCGTGGTAGTAGCCCAACTTGAAAAGGGTGGAGCCACCTTCGACCTGGGTCTGCACGAGGGCAGGCGGGCTGACTTTTCGCATTCGGAGCTCCTTGTAGACGGTGTTGAAGGCAAACTCAACGGCATCGCGGACGATCATTATTTTGGAGGCTGTCTCTCCTCGAAGAGTGAGGTGCCGTAGGTCCAGCAATGTCGCCTTCTCGGTGTCTTTGGACACCCTGTTAGTGATGGCATCTTCGCCGCCCGCTGCCTTCCACCCTGCATGGATCTTGAAGTAGTCGGCATGCAGTTCACGGCCGTTGGGGGCATGCGCTCCTTCCGGCACCTGCATCAGCTGGCCGAGGATCTCCATGCTTGTCTCCCGAGTCAAGGTGAGGGCATCGTACGTCTTTGCGAGGGGGCCGGACAAGATGACCTGCATGAATCCGTACCCATCCCTAAGTGTGATGAACATGCGCTCCTTCTGTCTCCTCTCTCGGTGCACTCGACCGAACACCCTAACTCGTGTACCCTTGACGTCTGAGCCGTTGCCCAACTTGATCTTGGCTGAGTCGGTGTCGTCCAGCTTGATCTTTATGGCCTCGGGCAAGCTGGTGTCCTCCTCGAGGATAATCTTCTTGGAATCATCCAGCACCTTCTTCCTGTCTGCCTCCTCCTTTGTGCGCAGAGCAAGCTGTTCCTGCTCCTTTCCGGCCTTCTTCTTCTGCGCTTTAGCAAAGTTGACGGCCTTCTTCATGGCTGCCTTGGCCGCTGGCTTCCACTCTAATCGCGCACTGGCATCTGCGCCCTCGGCAACCTCCCCAGTCAAGCTCTTCCGCGCCATAAACTTTGCATCCTCGCCACGGGTTAGAACAGCGAAGCCGAGTGTCTTGTAGGGCAGACTCTGGTCGCCTGGCTGGGTGTCAATGTCCTGGCCGACGTCTTCGTCGACGTAGTAGGTGGCGTCTGCCATATTGGAGGCAATTGGGCCAAGTGGAGTGTGTTGTTGTGGTTACGGCTGCGGTCGTTCGCTGTCGTCAAGAATTTATGTCTGGAGGTCGCTCGGGAGTCATTTGTGGTGGGGTTGACTCAGAGTGCACCGCCACAGATTAGAGGGGTGCTCTCTCGAAGCACTTCGCGTTTCCATGTCAATCCCCAGGCCTTCATTTCTGAGCATTCAATGCCTTCTGAGGCATACCGAGTGGCAGTGAATATGTGATTCGATTGCCTTTCTCCGTGAGGGAAGGCCGACTGGAAAAAAGAACGTCTGAAGTGCGCTGCTAGCCAATCGCAGGTGTGGCGCTCGCGATAGCGACCCTTGCCTCTGAGATGATCTTGGGGAATTTCTTTGTCAGACATACAAGTACGAGTAGGATACATCTCGGAACGATGTGTTACTTTCAACGAGAGAGGGTCGATAGAATTTCGAATCAAGTTGGGCCAGGGATTCGATATGGCATCATCGCATCCAATTCCGCGCTGACAAACAAGCACCCGCAAATCCACATGAGAAAAGATATATAGACAAATATCTACCCTGCTTGATATTTCAATATACCAATCGCCCAACCCCCCTCAAACATGTCAGATCCAAGTCTTTATACATACTCCTCACCTCTCGAAGGTTACCAGGGCCTCGAACCGCTCCCCAAGTGCGTTTTAATCCCAGCATGATGCTTATGCTTCCACTTAAGCAACAACCTTAGACATCAACTTATACGAGAAACAGCGAAAAAGCCGTAGATGGAAAATCCTTCGTTAACCCACCAGCCGACAAGAAGAGTGACGCATATAAGTCCTTCATATCGCCCATCACAAATGGTGTGCGCGGAGGATTCGAGTACGTATGGACTATTCAACCGCTAGAAATGAGTATTGACCTCTCCTAGTATCCACATCTACTTCCTCCAAAGTGATGCCGACGAAGTGAAATACGCCACCGAACTATGGGAGCGCATTAGACGAGAATGTTGGCCTCCCCGCCCCCACTGGAATGAAATGCTTTGCATACTAACCAGTGTTTCTAGTCCCTGAACTGCGTATCTACAAGGTGTGGGAGAAACCTATCGGCCCGCACATAACCGGAATGTTTGAGGTGAATCTATTCACTCCTGGTATGTTCTGATTCTGCTTTAGCAGTGAGTGAGAATGAAATATTGATTGTTGTTAGCGCAATTCGGGGCCTTCGTTCCTTGGTTAGTTATTAATAGAGGACCACTGTCGGCGTTGATACACCCAAATACGGACGATGAGGAACGTGATCATACTCAGCGCGCGACTTGGATGGGACAGCCGCTGCCGTTGAATCTGAAGCTGTTTAAGAAGAGGAAGGAAGGGAAATAAGACCGATATATCAAGGGATGTGGGAAGAGGTGGAGATTTTGTAGTGTAAAGCGTTTGCATGAGGAGGTTTAGTCGACCTTTCTCTTCGCTCATATTGGCCTAAATTTATAATTTTTGTTGGACTTTGAACATTTGAATTATCGTAGAAGATAGCATTATTCTGTTCTATGCATATTACTCCGTGCTGTGTTGTTGGTTGGTATGTCATATCCGTCCTGACGAGGTTGACTTTGTGCCTTGGTTCATTTATATGTCCCTAGCACATTCCCTTAGGTCCCTTAGGTCCCTTTCTATATTGAGCCTGCAAGCAACGTTGCACATTGCAAGCAGATCGCCGATGGGATGCTGGGGGGTGAACTTGGTAACCACCATCCAGCCCTTAGCCACCCGTGCAAGTTTCCCCTATGCCTCATCCTTTCGTCTCCCCTGGTATAGCCTTCTTCTTCTTTTTGTCCTTCTTCCCCTTTTTTCGATCCCTCTTCTTCAAGCCGCTCATCCCCGACTTGCACGCCTCCGCATACCGCGCATAGAATGCATCTAGCTTATCCGGCTGTACTACCGTTGAGAGCTTGATCTTCTCGACATTGTCCCTGTCCGTACCTGGTCTGTCTGTGCCCGATCGTTTCGACGACTTGTTGTTCGATGCGCGAATGAGGACAGGGAGCGGCTTCTCGGGGTGTAGGTCCCACAGCGGGTCGTCGACGATTTTGGTCGGGGATGGTATTTCGACTTCGGCGTACGTTAGGCGCTTTTGTGTGAGGTATACGGTGCCATGGCTTTTGTTGCGGTTGTGCTCGAAGAGGTTGGTGAGCTGTGCGAAGAACTGCGACCCAAGTTAGCGGCGCATTGCCAGATTTTGGAGGGAAATAAAGTACATCGTCATTGGACAGATGATCCCCAGCCATTTTGAAGTCCCGAGTGCTACGAATGCCTCTCCATACGTGGTGTCGTGTGGCGAGTGCGGGGGCCGGGAGTGAATTCGACGTGGGATGGCGGCGAAGAGGTGCGGAAGCGGAAGCGGGGACAAAACCTCCGACCTCGAAATCTTTTTAGAAGCAACCACCACTCTCTTCTCCACACGATGCCCCCGCGATATGGAGGCCCAAAACTGCCAAAGGATCTCCTAAGTCAGGTTGGAGGTATGTTTTTCGCATGAATAAATATTGTCCCATTTTTCTTCGCGATTTCTCCCTCATTTCGATTCTTGTCTCATGCGCTCCGAAATATGAGAGAAACTCCTCTTTTGTCGCATTCTGACAACCCTTCCGTTTTCGAAACTTCAACGCGCAACTTCATTCAAAGCCTATGCTAATTCGCAACAGATCCTGCAAACCAGGGAAGGGGCGGTCGTGGACGCAATGGACCGCTAACTCGCAAAGACCGTCGAAAGGCAGAGCGCGTGGAAGACAAGGTGCGGAAGACGCAGAACCAGGGTCACAAGATACGGAAGAAGCAGCCTAAAATATACAAGGGAAATGGACGTCCTAGGCCTGAGTCCGAGCCCGAGTTGGAGGATGAGGACGAAGGTAGCGAGGAAGAGTCGCCTCCGCCTCGACCCTCTAAAGCCAAGAAGGAGGCAGAGAAACCGTTGAAGAGTATCCTGAAGAGGACACCATCTGGCGAGACTATACGCAATAAGGATCCATCTCCTTCTCCGCCTCCGAGAGTTTCACGAGCAGTAAAGGATAGGCTTGCTCAAGATGATGATGAAATTGCAGCATTAGAAAAGAAGCTGGGGATCAAGAAAAAGAAGAAGTCAAAAGAGGACCTCGATGATGGACTGGAAGACCTCTTTGGGGACTTGGGGGATCTGGGCAGCGATGAGGACATGGCTGAAGGCAGAGCGCCGAAACGGAAGAGAGCGGCTGAAGACGAGAAGTGGCTCGCGAGCAAAAGGCGGAAGGCGCTTGGGCAGACGGCCGAAGTTTCGAGCGATGAGGATTCCGAACTCGACGAAATGGATGAGCTGGATGATGACGAGAGCATGGATGACGAGAACTCCGATTTCGATGGGTTTGATTCTGACGAGGAAGAGGATAAAACGGCCCAGCCGCGTGTGCGAGAGAACCCTTATGTTGCCCCGACTACATCTGATACGCCACAACCCACCAAATACGTACCGCCTGCGCTACGAGGGCCTCCTTCAAGCGACTCCGAAGCCCTTGCCCGGCTCAAAAGACAAACCCAGGGTCTTCTTAATAGGTTATCAGACGCCAACATGCTCACTATTCTTAAGGACATTGAGCAGATATATCAGAACAACGCTCGGGGCTACGTGAATACCACAGTCGTAGACTTGCTCATCGGGTTACTTTCCGATGAGACTGTCCTTCCTGATACATTCTTGATTCTCCATTCCGGATTCATTGCGGCTATCTACAAGGTTATTGGACCGGACTTTGGTGCTCAAATAATCGAGCAGATTGTCTCCGAATTCGACAAGCATTACCAAATGAACAAGGCCGGATCTGGGAAACATGCGACCAATCTTATTTCCTTAATTGCGCAGCTCTATTGCTTTCAGGTTGTGGGGAGCAACTTGGTGTTTGACTATATCAAGCTGTTTTTGGACGAGTTGTCAGACCTGAATACCGAACTACTTCTCAGAATTGTGAAAGTATCTGGGTCGCAGCTTCGACAAGACGATCCAACCTCATTGAAAGAGATCGTGCTACGCTTACAGAAGTCGGTTGCCAAAGTTGGAGAAAGCAGCCTTCCTGTGCGCACAAGGTTTATGATCGAGACGATCAATAACCTCAAAAACAACCGAATGAAGACAGGCGTCGCTGCGTCGGAGATTGTGACTGAACATACTACGAGGATGAAGAAGCAGCTGGGCACTATGAACACCCGCAATCTGAAAGGAACAGAGCCACTACGCATCAGCCTCGCGGATATCAGAGATACCGAGAAGAAGGGGAAATGGTGGCTAGTAGGTGCGAGTTGGCGGAACGACACTGCTAGCAATGCGCCAAGCCAAGAAAATGAAGAAGCCAATCTAAAAGAGCTGGCTAAAGGCGACATGGAGAATGACGGCGAAGTGGATCTGGTTCAACTAGCCCGAGAGCAACGTATGAACACAGACGTAAGGCGGGCTATTTTCGTCACTATCATGTCGGCAAGCGACTTTAAAGACGCACACATGCGCCTCCTGAAACTAAACCTGAAGAGGTCACAGGAGATGGAAATTCCCCGAGTTATCGTTCACTGCGCGGGATGCGAGAAGTTGTATAACCCCTACTACACACTTCTTGCCCGTAAATTTTGTTCGGACCACAAGTCGCGCAAGTGCTTTCAGTTTGCACTGTGGGATGTGTTCAAGAGCCTAGGAGAGAAGAAGGAAGGCGACGAAGGTTCTGAAGACGAGGACGATGAAAACAAGGACGACGTATCCTTACGGAGACTGGTCAATCTAGGAAAGCTCTATGGGACGCTGATCGCCAGAGGTGGGCTCTCCATAACCAGTCTAAAGCCGTTGAATTTCCCCTACCTTCAGCCAAAGACAAAGACCCTCATCGAGATCCTACTCGTGGCCGCCATTTTAGAATCACAGAAGGGAGCAGAGGAAGGCCGGAAGGAAAAGGAACTGCTGAACATCTTCATCAACGCGGACACTGCGCCCGAGATGATCACTGGCTTGCAGTATTTTCTCAAGAAGGTCGTCGGTAGAACAGAGATCACGGCGGGCAAGACTGAGAAGGAGACCGTCAAGTGGGCGTGTGAGTCAGTGGTGGCAATGTTGAGCAGGGTGATGGCGACAACGACCCTAGAAGAGGAATGATTGAAGGCACCACATGATACTCGATAGATGTATATAGAATACAGTAGTAATTCAAAGATCAGTAATTGTTTGTCCTATTGCCTCCTGAAGGCAACTAGAAGTGGCGCGGGTGAATTGTCAGCCACAGCGCTAGCCGGAAAAGCCCGAGCTCCGCAACGAAAGTGCTTGTCGCCGTCATCTCAGAGCTCAACAACACCTCGAACCCGCCATCCCGTCCATTGACTCCTCCCGCCTCTTCCGCCGTACTGATTGCGGCTGTTGTATCCCTCGGGTTCCTCTATCTTGCACACAATGTTCCGATCCGTCGTGCCTCGCGCAGCGCCAAGGACGCTGTTGCGACCTGTTTCTCAAAGCACCTTTTGCGCGCCAAACCTCTACTTCCAGGGCCGGCTACGACGAGGATATGCTTCTGAGGCTGGTGAGTCATCCTACTATGTTTGTTCGCCGACGAGCGGGTGCTAATTGTGAGATAGAGGAGAAAGACCTGGTGATTATCGGTGGCGGCGTTGCGGGATATGTTGCAGCCATCAAAGCTGGCCAAGCCGGTCTGAAGGTTCGCCCGCAATTTTTCCAGAACTCTACGGACAAGAGCTAATATTGTGCCCCCTAGGTTGCGTGTATCGAGAAGCGCGGCAGTCTCGGAGGAACATGCCTGAACGTCGGCTGCATCCCCTCGAAATCTCTCCTTAACAACTCGCACCTTTACCACACAATCCTCCACGACACGAAAGGCCGCGGTATCGAAGTCGGCGATGTCACACTCAACCTTGGAGCTATGATGAAGGCTAAAGAGACTTCCGTGTCTGGCTTGACAAAGGGTATCGAATTTTTGTTCAAGAAGAACAATGTAGAGTACATCAAGGGTACCGGTGCATTCAAGGATGAGCACACCATTGCGGTCAACCTCGTCGAGGGTGGAGAGACCGAAGTCCGTGGAAAGAACATCTTCATTGCTACCGGATCCGAGGCGACACCGTTCCCTGGCTTGACTATCGATGAGGAGAAAGTTATCACAAGCACCGGCGCTATTGCGCTCAAGGAAGTGCCCAAGAAAATGATTGTCATTGGAGGCGGTATCATCGGTCTTGAAATGGTAGGCCCCTTCTTACAACTCATCAATAGACTTTGCTTACTCTGGATTAGGGATCCGTGTGGTCTAGATTGGGCGCCGAGGTGACCGTTGTGGAATTCTTGGGCCAGATTGGAGGACCAGGCATGGATGCCGAGATCGCGAAAATGACCCAAAAGCTGCTCACGAAGCAGGGCATGAAGTTCAAGCTGAACACAAAGGTCATGGGCGGCGACGTCTCGACTTCCAGTGTTGCAATCAATGTTGAGGCCGCGAAGGGCGGCAAGGAGGAATCCGTAAGTTTCTTGGGAAATCGAGTATTATCTAAGCTAATTATGTAGCTTGACGCCGACGTTGTCCTTGTCGCCATTGGACGCCGACCTTACACCTCCGGTTTGGGCCTGGAGAACATTGGCCTTGAGACTGATGATAAAGGCCGTCTGATCATTGACCAGGAGTTCCGCACAAAGATTCAGCACATCCGGTCCATTGGAGACGTTACTTTTGGCCCTATGCTCGCCCACAAGGCTGAGGAGGAGGGTGTTGCCGCCGTCGAGTATCTCACCAAGGGCTACGGTCACGTCAACTACGGTGCCATTCCTTCGGTCATGTACACGCATCCCGAAGTCGCTTGGGTTGGACAGAACGAGCAAGAACTCAAGGCCGCTGATGTCAAGTACAAGAGTGGATCTTTCCCCTTTTCTGCCAACTCAAGGGCGAAGACCAACCTCGATACTGAGGGCATAGTCAAGTTTCTTGCGGACGCCAAAACCGACCGGATATTGGGCATTCACATTGTCGGCCCCAATGCCGGCGAGATGATTGCTGAGGGTGTTCTGGCTCTCGAATACGGCGCTAGCTCAGAGGGTAAGCTCATACAAATCATGCATTTGTCTGTATCGCATACTAATTTCATTGTTAGATGTTGCACGCACATCACATGCTCATCCCACACTGTCGGAGGCATTCAAGGAGGCTGCTATGGCGACATACGACAAAGCCATCCACTACTAGTTTAGGTCTTTTTGGTTGGAGGATTGTTTCAGCATCAGCGCATGAAGTCGAGCTCCGAGCGGGAGTTTGTGAATAGTACCTGTAATATATATAGGATGCCTCTAGCATTTTAAAAGAAACAGGTTGGATTTGCATATTTATCCACGTGTGAAGCATGAAGCGTGAAGCGTGAAGAACGTGCACTGCAAACATGCGGGTGGGCGATAGGGCTGGCAGTACCCTAGTCATCAGTGGCGCGTGCTTGGACGTGAAGCGCGTTTTCGGCGCGTTCCCGCGATCTTGAATTTGCCAATGCACTCGACCCCCGTTTCTTGTCTTCTTGCACAACACAGTAAAATACGTACACCATGGAGAACTCTGATCTCGAAGAGCGCTGCAATGCCCTCCGGCATGACTTGAAGGCTTGGGAGAAGAAATTCGCGACGCAGAACAATGGTCGGAAAGCTGGACGCGACGACATCAAAGCGAATGCAACGATATGTATGCACGCGAGCAGCTCGATTTCCCACACACTCGTCTCTGACACTCTCTCTAGCACAGAAATACAAGGAATACAATAAGCTGCGCGAAGTCCTCTCAGGCAAAGCAGCACCCTCGACGCCTTCGAGACGCCGCAAAGTCGCCCACGATGTCGAACGAACCCCGAAAGCTCTCCACAAACCACTCACTACAACTCCACTCAAGAGAAAACGCGACGAAGATGGCAACATCATAGATCCACTAGAAATAGCCGCCGAATTTCTCTCCCCCCAGGGCCCGATCATGATCGGACCTACCCCGCAACGCGACGGCATAGTGTTAGGACTTTTCGACTTCCTTCCTGCCGAGACACCTAGCAAGAGGAGGACAGTGCTAGGCGACGTCGTGCCAAACATGTTGCAGACTCCGAGCAAGAACAATGGAAAGGCAGAAAGCGAGACGTCGATTGAGTCGAGGGCGAGAGGGGAAAAGACACCTCTCTCAACTGGCAAGAGGTTCTTGTTGGACAGGTTCGTCACGCCAAAGAAGAGGAAGCTAGATGATCAAGGCATGCCCATGTCTGCTTTGAAGGGATTCTCGACGCCGTCGTTTCTGCGCCGTGACAATGTACTGGAAGTGGTTTACGAGGATGAAGATCACGAAACGACCCCGCGGCCGGCGCCGTGGAAGCGGAGAGGTCTAGGGAGAAGTCTGAGTAGTATGATCCGGACATTGAAGAAGCAGGAAGAAGATCTGAAGCAACAGGAGGACGAACGATGGGACGAAGAGGCAGAGATCATGCGAGAGATGGAGATGGAGGCTGAAGGCATCTTCGTGCCGCCGAGGAAACCCAGGGTACCCGACATTCTCGTTGAAGATAGTCAGGTTCAGATGCCTTTGGGCCCAGATCGCGGCATAGAGTCGGAGGAAAGCGACGCAGAGGCGGATAATCTGGGTCGGAATGGCCAGCCGAGAAAAGTGTGGAAGAAGCGAGGGCAGAAGCGGACAACAAGACGCGTCATTATGCGACCCAACTTCACAAAGCCAAAGCCCGAGACAGTCTCCCAGGCACCGGACGATGATTCTGAGGTGGAGGCTGCAGTTGCAGAGACGCAACAGCCTGCAGAGGCTGCAGCAAGCAGTGACGACTTCTCCGAAGAGGATGGCTCAGACTACGCCAGCGACTGTTCCCACACGCCGAAGAAGCGGAAGATGCAACCTAAAAAGCCCACAGATGCGTCAACGTCAGCAACCAAGGATGAGGATAAGGTCGGACCGGTGAAGAAGGCTGTACGCAAGGTCAAGGCTACTGCACACGCGAACTATCGGAGACTCAAGATCAAGGGCAAAGGTGGAACTGGCGGTGGAAATGGCGGTAAAGGGCGGTTTGGACGGAGGAGATAGGTGTAACGCCTTGCAGCATGCATGATAGGATAGAATAAAGAAGAGTGCAGGTTACCAGGACAGTTCACCCATCCATATGGATAAGGCTTATTACTTCTAAACCCCGTTCGGCGGTGTGTGCCTGGAAATACCCTATCGGGAACACCAACTGGCGGTTCCGGACTGTGTGTAAGCCTTGTTCATTGTGAGGACTGCCACACCCTCTGGGCTGCAGATATCTAATGATGTGGTTAGTATTGTTGCCTTTGAGACACAACGTGATCAGCTGAAGGTCATCTGCGCCAATGACGCCCGCACACCTTTGTGCGGCCTCTCCTGTGCAAGGCATTTCAAATATATATATGGCACACCAAGATGCTATCCTTCGAGCTCCTGCAGCACAGAAGACATGGCATACTACTACGTTCGACACCGATGCTTAGAAGGGGGCGGAATGTCGTGGAGTCCTCCGCGCTCGTTTCCCGCTAAGCAGCCTGCTCCGAATCCAGCGCGGGCGCCAGCCTCACGCACTTCACCTCCGCCCAAGCTTCCGCCTCCAGCTCCAAACACCACAACCACAACGACTCCAACAACTCCACCACAGCCTGCCCCAGACACCTCTCCACCCCCCACACTCTCCTCCGCATCCGCCGAAACCCCCCTCACCATGGCCGAGAAAGAGCTCCAAGACCTGCTCAAGCAGCTGCACCAGTCCCTCCAGTCCCACAAATACCAGCAAACGCCCGCACAGCTCTCGCGCGCCAAAGTCGCCCTCCTGCACCTCAACGCACTCATCCCCTCGGAAGACACGCCGCGAAAACACCTCCTGCTCGCGCGCGAGACGCTCGAGCTGGGCGCCGTGATATCGATCCGGCTCAAGGACCCCGTGTCCTTCACGCGCTACTTCCAGCAGCTGCAGCCGTTCTACTCGCTCGCCGACGACGTGATGTCCAAGGATGGGTCGCAGGCGAGCAAGATCACGGGGCTGTACTTGCTGCTGCTGCTGAGCGACGGCGATTATGCGGGGTTCCACACGCTGCTTGAGACGCTTGAGGTGGCGGCTCGGCAGACGGGCAAGGGGCTCGAGGAGGACGTGTTTGTGCAGTATCCGATAAGGCTCGAGCAGGCACTGATGGAGGGGAGCTATGATCGGGTTTGGGGGGAGACCAAGAGCGATAAGGTGCCCAGCGAGGAGTTTGGCATGTTCTCCGAGGTAAGACACCCCTCATCATACAACCATCATGCTTCTTTGCTATGATGCTAAGGCCCTGGAACTTGTACTAATTGTCCATCTCAGGTCCTCATCGGCACCATCCGCAAAGAAATCGCCTCCTGTAGCGAGAAGGCATATCCCTCGATCCCCATCTCCGACGCCAAATCGCTCCTGTTCCTCGACTCGGAAGGCAGCGTCGTAAAGTTCGCGCAGGAGTCTGGCTGGGTCGTCAAGGACGGCAGGATATACTTCCCACAGGAGGACGAGTATGGCCAGGGCAAGGACGTCACAAGTGACCAGGTCATCTCGAACACGCTGGGATACGCCAGGGAGCTGGAGACGATTGTCTAAGCGGACGGACGTGGGTGGGGACGGATGTTTGAGCATGGATGGAGGAGGGAAGCGAAGTGCAGACGACTGTACGATACAGACACAGACCAGCCACGCATTAATGGCTGGCTGGCTGGCTGGCTGGCTTCCTAAGCGGGAGCGGGCGTTGGTCTATCAAGCATTATAGAATGGTGTGGTGGGACTCAATGACCCAAAAACTAATGAGTATATCAAAACTCCACGGTACTATGTGTTTTGTGTTGGTCCAGCGATCCTCGGCATTTGATGAGCTGTGAGCTATGCCATTGTCTAAGTCAGACAAAGTGGTACCTAAGAACGGGCCTGAGTCAAGCCTCACAAGCACTGTGAATAAACATCGATAAAACACACACTTCTCCGCATCCGTACTCTCATGCCCGAAAGCATCCTTGATACCCCCAAAAATATATATACAGAATTATACAGTATGCAGTCGGGAGTACGATGTATTCCTCGTCGTGAAGGTTGCATCCCGAGCTCAAAAAGATGAGAGAGAGAGCTCAAACTCCATTCCATGCAGATATATCCAGCATTTCCTCCTCTCGTCGCCAAATTCCATATGCGTCTGATTCCTCTCCTCTTCTCTTCACAACCCCATCACCAGCCCTGTGCCCGCCCCTCCCCTCATCTCAGTATCCCATATCAAATCATACCATCCCATGCGACCCAACCCCCCTACGGCACGACCACAACCCCCAAACTCGCCGCCTGCCCCACAACACTCCTACACACGCCCTCGAGCCCCAGCCCACTCAGCCGCCCCTCGCCATTCTTGATCCGCGCAATCTCGTAGACATGTTTCAAGCTGACGGTGCCGACAGAGCCCAAGGTAGCATTGCCGTTTGTGGGCGAGCTGGTGCTCTGCTTGCCCGTCTGGCCGTCGTGGTTGTTGGTGGGGCCGGGGACGTTGCCCGCGCCCTTGATCTTGGACTTTGTGGGGAGCACGCCCGCGGCCGAGAGCAGCAGCGTTGCCGTGGGCGGCGTGCGCAGCGTGAAGTGGAAGGTGCGGTCGGGGCGGACGGTGATGCGCGCGGGGATCGGGGTCCCGGGGTGGTAGTGCGAGGTGCGGGCGTTGAACTCCTGTGGGGGGGGGAAGTCGTTAGTTAGTTAGTTGGGGAGCGTGAGGCGGGCTTGAGGAGCTTGGGTGCTGGATAGGCGGGAGGGAAAGAGAATATGTGGATGCGCGGAGGGAAGACGCAGAGGTGGTAATGTATGTACGTATGTATTTATATGTACTTGACAAAGAATCGAAGCCGCGCAACAAACTCACCTTGCAGAAATCCATGCTCTTGACGCCCTTGCTCCCCAGCGCGGGACCCACGGGCGGCGACGGACTGGCCTGGCCCGCGCCCACGATGAGCTTGACAATCTGGTCTCTCTGCAGCGCCTTCTTCGCCATGGTGTTTTTTGTGCGGGTCCGAGACGCGAATTGTTGCAGTCGGGGATAACTTTTGCGAGGTTGGTTTGGTTGGTTGGTTCCCGCGGGCCGGGGAAAGGTTTGGCCGATGGGGGTTTAGTCAGGGTGTCAGGAGGGGCGAATTATGGGACTGGAAAAGTGGGTTCTGAATAGAGGTTAATGGGATTAATTAAGCTTCATATGGTCTTACAGTATTTGACATGGCTGGCTATGTTCTAAAAGCAGTATGTTCTAGACCAGGTAGTAAATCATGAAGCATAGCAAGAACGAGAATATTCTATTACCCTTTTTTGGGCTTTGCGAAAACTAATCTTCCACGTACGACACTTGAGATAATTTCGCAGTACCATGCGAGTCGTCGAGCAACCTAACCTGTCCTGCAATCAATACACACCTGCTCGCGCTTTTCCTTCGAAGCCACTTCAGCCAGGTACCCGAAGCACAACTCGTCTTACTCTAACCCCTGTTGCTCTCACTGCTAGTCGCTTCATTTGAATCAGATTCCCGCCCTCTATCCACGATTCGTCTCAACCTTAAAAGGAGAGCGCCTCCGTCAATCAATGAGCCATCCTACCGAACCCCTCGTTAAAATCCATAGATGCCGCCTCGCGCTTGGAACTTTAGTTGATACTCCCTGAGATCCGCCCAATGCCTCAGCTCATCCTCCTCGTCAACCAGGCCGCCGTTACTACTCGGATCCGAGCCCGGCCCGGGGTTGACACGCTCCAACTTACTGAGAATGTCGAGAAATTTGTAAAGATAATCCTGGTGTTCGAGTGCCGTGGAGCCTTTGCCTTCCTTGGGTACTTCGAGGAGTGTACTAGCGATGGCTCGAATCTTTTGTGTCTGGTGGAGAAGGCATAAGCTTGGACTCGGACCAAGCGGATTGCTTTTTATGAAATTTATCGGGCATGAAAGTTGAAGGTCATCGTCAACGTGATAGGTAAAGTCGTCATTGAGCAAAATGAATTGGAGACTCACAAAACTGTTGTTGTTTGGCTCCATGTTGACCATGTCAATGCTTCCCAGAACGACCAAAAGATCCTTGACCACCTGTTCACGCTCTGCTGACATGGCCTTTTCTAAAGCATCAGAGTCACGCGCGGGGTGTGGTACCAACCTGCTTAGTCCAACTGATAGGGTGTCTTTGGGCTGTAGGGATTGCAAGGATGGCTGAGGATCGAGAGTCTTCTCTAGCAATGCGAAATACTTCTCCACTATGTAGGACCGAATGCTAAGATGACTCGCGTATATGTTGGCTTTCTGAATCTCGTATTGAGCAGGTCGACGCGCTTCTAGAGATTCGGGCCCATTGAACGCGTTTAACGCAGGATCTCTGAAGTCCATGTATTCCGGCATTGGCGGATAGTAGGGCTTGTTTTGCTGGCCGAAACTACCATTCTGGGCTTTCGGTAGGACCTTGAGGACATCTGGAAGATCATCGAAGACTTGCTTACACCGCCGCAAGCTTTGATCAAACACTCTCTTCTGCATATCCCAATCGAATAGCTGATCGATACCAAAAGACATCTCCGCAATCGATAATGCTGAGTAAGAATTGTAGATGCGCACATTCTTGTTGAAAGCTGTGATGATTGATACAACTCCTTCCGGCTGGGGAAGTATATCTTGTGGATAGATGAACGCATCATCCACCTCAACCGGAAGAGGAGGGAGAGGCTCGGTCGGTGTGGAAGGAAGCATGGTGAGTTCGCCGAACGAAGCGCCCAGTTGCTGGATCGTACTAAGAAGCTGTTTAGCCTGCTCAAGGAAAAAGGAGAGTCGGGCGAGGAGAGCACATGCTTACCGCACGCCAACGAACAAGGTCCAGAACAGTCTATGCCCAATCTGCTCTGTGATTTTGTCGAGTTTCACATCTGTAGCAGGAGCAAACCCTGGCCCATTGGAACTCCCAAACCCATTTCTGTCAAGGAAGGTGTAGGGCTGATCGGGGGATTTGTGAAGACCTAACGATCGCAAGATGGTCTGGCATTCACCAAAGTAGAGCCGCAGTTGTCGCCATTGGAAAATGTACGCGCCCGTCAGTCCTAGGAAGTAGCTTGTGCACGCGTCATAAACATTGAGGTTGGGGCGATCGAGATATCCAGGCCCACGTGCTTGAGCACACACCTCTCGGCACTTCTCAACGAGGGCCAGATGCGAGGGATACTGATTCCGCGTCTGCAATTTGAGGTGCAGTCGCGGTTTCCGGGGAAATGAAGCTACGAGTGCGGCGATCATTGAGGCAAGGAGGGCAAGGAAGGCTGTATTGCTGAAGTCTTCCCGTCGTTCCCACGCCTCCCGGAACGATGGCTCATGAGGAAACGGACACAGTGGGTGGATGTATGTAAAGAAATCGTCGATCAGGGCGTTCATGGTCGGGTGGGACGCGATCAGGTCGGCGGAGAGGTGGTTGGGCGGGTGGGAGGACAGCTGGGCCAGCGCATGGGCGGCGTTGGTGGGCGATGCGGGTGTCGAAGGTCCTGAGCCGAGTTCTGTGCCATCCAGACGACGCTTCTTGATCGCCTCTGCATGGCGATTTGGGGGGCCTCTGCGACGGCTCGGGCGGTCAAATGTGCATGGGATTTCGAGAGCCGTGCAGGCGCGACATGGCGGCCCGGATTCATCGCACTGGACGCGTCGTTAGGAAGGTTCTTGCGGTTCACGGTTCGCGACTCGCGATGTCGCTACCGACGAGGGCACCTACTTTGACTTTGCGGATGCTGCACGAGTCGCAGGCCTTGCGCAGTCGGTTTGGCTTCGATGTGTCGACAGCATGCGCGGGCGCGTGGCTCTGCTGGCTGCTCATCGCGTGGCTTGCATGTTGCGCCTGCTGCTGTAGGAGGTCGAGGTTCTCAATCTTTGGGTAGATGCTCTGCGGGCTGTACTGCAGGTGCTGCTGGTGTTGCTGCTGATGCTGCTGCTGCTGCTGCTGCTGCTGCTGCTGCGCGCCCTCCAGCAGCTGCGAGTTGGGAGTCGCAGGGTAGGCCGGCGCATACTGCGGGTCGTCGTTCTGGCCAGGCGCGTACTGCGACATGGAGAATAGAGGTAGAGGATGTTCCGATGATAGCCCGGGGAGTCGCGGAGAGGGAGCTTTGAGCATTGCGTTAGTTTCAGAGCAGAAACAGGCCCGATAACCGAGTGAATGGCATTGCCTGCATTCCTAATGGTGTCGCCGAGGGCCTCCGCCCAAGTCGCGGCAGCGAAGGGAAGGTTCCCCGACTCACCTCGAGAGGTCGCCACTGATGAGGCCAACAGACGCCGTGTCGAGCTGACGAGGGGGCGCGTTTGCAGCTGCGAGGCTCGCTGGCGCGCGCGAGATCATGGAGAGCCGGATCTGGGGATGAATTGGTGTTGAGGAAAGTCTCCCACAAGACGCCAGTACTTTCCCTCAACGCGACCCAATACGTCACTGGCCTCGACACATCAACAAATCTTCGCGCCCTGACTCAGGCACGTCGCATTTCACTGATTTGCAAAGCCTCCATTTGCAAGACTTGGTTTTGACGTCCAATTGTTCAGTCCTCCATGTTGCCAAAGTCGTTCCTTCCATTCGATCAAGCTCCGCCCCGCCAATGAGAGCTCCCGCAGGCCCTGCGGAGATCATCGCGCAGATCCATATCAGATCATTCCAGGGCGCCGTGTAATCCAACCAACATCACCATATAGAGACTCGAGCAAGGGATAGAAGGGGGTTTGCCATAGCGCATATGTGTGCTGCTGTGCACAATATTACTGAGACATTCCATCCAAGGTGACCTCCACAGTTCTATACATGGCGAACCTTTCCATTATGCATCTCATTATCATGTACACTTGCGCCCGCTACCAATTTGAGGTGGGGATATCATATCTACACAGAAGGAGGCGAAGAATGTAGAGCATCTTGAACGCCACAGTCCCAATTTTTCCATTCCAACCTCATACCCCTAAAGCTCGTACATGTCAATCCGAATCATCGCTCGATGCTGGGTCCCTCGCAGGCGGCTTCGACGTCTTCGACAGGGAAAAGTCTAGAATCTCACTCTTAGCACCTGCGTCCACGAACTTGCGCAGGCACCAGCCAATTTGAATGGCCGTCGACGTCTCCTTGCCAAGCGGATCCACCTGCTTGCCCTTGACGAATATGATCTGGTTCTGGCTGTCCTCCCGGTCGTATACCTTGTCGGAAGACCCAAAGGCGATGATGGCGAGTTTCGAGTCACGATTCTGTTCCGCAGCGTGGGCGACGCTTCGCTCGAATCCTTGCTGCGCGAGACCCTGCAACAGGTGCTCGTAGATCTTCCGCGGTAATTTGGATGACGACGGGCTGTTGCTTGGCCATGTGGTGATGTTCAACGTGACCAAGTTGGGCAGTTCGCCTAAGCAATTCTGATTGACGTTGGAATTAGCATCCGAAGTGGACCCAGGCGAGTGAAGCCGAATTCAGTGGCGCGGATCATGTTCCCGAAAAGAAACACGTGATGAAGACTTACCTCGAAATTGACAAACGAGTCTTGCTTACTCCGAATAACGCTTACGGGCGGGAAAGCCATTGAGACCTGCTCTAGTAGAGGGCAGTCCTTACAGATCTGCAGAAAGGAGGGATAGTCGTAGACAAGCTCGTCGTCGCAGTCGACATCTGGGATCCGGCTTGCGTGAACATTCAGGGTAGTCAGCGTCTTGCCGTGTCGGATGATTCCCGTGGATTCTGGCACTGCAGGCAAAAGAATTAGTCGCCAATCAGCAGGGCGGGGCTCGCAATGTTCCCAGCACTCACAGGTTTTTGCGAAAGTCAAGTCAATTGTCAGCACTTTGATACCAGTAACCAGAACCAAGAAACCGTCCAAAGCGCCCAATCCATCGTTCTCAATGTTGTCATCGTGCTTGAACTCCAAAGTCTCAAGTTTATCGGGCAGCATGGAGCTCTTGCTGAGCTCTGCAAAAAGCGCATCTGCTCCAGCACACCCAAAAATCCGGATACCCTTGACCGTACGGAAATTGATGAACTTGCAATAGGTGTCGGCGGCATATCGCAAGTTGATCTTCTGCAGAGTAATCTCCTTCAGTGCCAGGGGGGTACACTTCTCGAACGGTCGCATGTGGCTGAACATTGTAGACGAGATGAGGCCCGGGCCAGTGCTAGAGTCGTTCAGTTCTCGGTTGGGGATCATGGAATCGCTTTCCTCGAAGGACGCATGCAGTGTGATTTTATCCAGCTTATTGGACTTCCTCACCAACATATGGCAAAAGTCCAGCACTTCGCGGCTGTCGGGATAGAGGCCCAGCTTCTTGGTGTTCTCAAAGACCTTGTCGAAGTCCGGAATCTTCTGGATCTCCTCCGTCACGTCCCTATCGAGAGCGATGCCTTCAAGCCACTTCATGCGCTTCTGTTTTTTGTACAACAAGACCAGGTTATCCCCCGAAAAGGGCGACCACGGATGCCACGAGAACTTCTCCAGTATATTTTCCGGCAGCAGCTCCAGAATCATGCGAATGGCGAAGTTTGCCTGCGTCAACTGGTTGCACTTGTCGAGCACGTCTGCAAGGTACAGGTCGAGTTTGCGAACATGCTTGAGGCCGATGTTCTTGGGGTTGAGGAACGCGCCCAGTTTTGTATCTGACGGGCTGCCGACATCGAGTGTGACTTCGTGGTAGAGCTGGCGGACGCTGATCTCATGGAGCTGCTGGCAGGTGAGGCAGAGGTTCTTGAGGTCGGTGGGTCGAATCACCTAACCATGGCGGTGTCAGCCGAGCTTCTCTGATAATGGATTGCTGGTTGTTGCGCCATGTGCACTAGAGCGGACGCCATGGTCGCACAGGAAGCACGGCATTGCGCCAGCCTTGCTCTGCAACAGGGCAAGGAAACTTACGTGCTGAACAATCAGAGTCTTGATGTCGGCCGAGAGGTCCATGAAGTGGAGGCGCGCCATGTCGAATCCGTACTGTACAGGCAGTTCGGTGGTGGTGTTCAGAGCTCGGG
Source organism: Melanomma pulvis-pyrius CBS 109.77 (assembly GCA_010093585.1). Classification (NCBI taxonomy): domain Eukaryota; kingdom Fungi; phylum Ascomycota; class Dothideomycetes; order Pleosporales; family Melanommataceae; genus Melanomma; species Melanomma pulvis-pyrius. Next base: position 55,968 of record MU001756.1, on the reverse strand, counting down.
GGTGGATGTGGTGGAGGGGGAGAGAAGCTGCCGCGGTGTCGGCAGATTGGGTACAGAGCGTGTCTTTATATTTGCATGTTCTAGCGGCCTCTGGTGTTGCTGCCTGGGGCCCAAGGGCTTCTCCGCGTCGAGCTGGTTGACGGCCGGTGGACGTGGAGGTGCAAGAGGAAGCCGCTGGCTTGCGGACCAACGAAGAAGTCGATCATCATCAGCCTCAGCCAGCTCCGGCCCGCCCCCACCGCTCGACGACGGCGTCGTCGAATGGCGAATTGGGCCAGCGGCCGGCGTGCGCTGCCATTGGCGAGGGATGCTGCAAATGCATGTCGCGAGCTGGTCACCAGTCCGCTGCGCAGCGGCCCTCGATGGCCGCTTTTTGTTTGCACCGCCTCGCATGTGGCGCAGACAGAGCTCTAGACGTCACCTTTGTCTGCATGGGGGTTGCGGCCCTGGCATGACGGTGCTGAAAAGGGCCCACAGCCCATGGCCATGCACTGTGCTGTGCGAGGGTGAACAGGCACCGGCATCACAGGAGCAAATAGCTACTTGGAGTTCGGATGAGGGTATCAAGCCCAATGTACCTGGATATTTGTGTCCGCTATGGTCCTACCTAGCATGCTTAAAAACACCCTCATAAGATTCCACTCAGTTGCTACATGTACCCAGAGAGAGCCTTGGAACCCGAAATCGCCGGAGAAGGTATTCCCAAAATGCTCCCAGCCCATCAAACTCCAGAATGCCAAACACCTCGCTATGCAGGTGCAGTCAAATGATAAAACCAAGTCGTAAAGACATGTCCCCGTCCTTAGGCCTCTTCGCTGTCAGACTTCTCGAATTCCGCCATCATCTCAGCCTCCAAACCGTCGTCAACGTCGGATTCGTCCGCAGCAGGACCTACTGCATCGGCACCTTTGTTGTCTTCATCGCCTTGCCCTTCTTCCGGCCCAGTAGTCTCCGGGCTGGGTAAGCCAGACGATTTGTCCGCGGACACGACGTTGGTCAAAGACGTCACGCGTTCCATGGTGCGCTTCTTTCTTCTTTGGAGTCTTGAAGTGCTGTTGACACTTGTATCACTGTCGTCGCCCTCGCTGACATCCGCAGAAGAAGTCACCCGCTTCCTTTTTCGTTTGTTCCGCTTAGATTCTGTCTGTGCGCTGACGTCCGACCGATTGCTTTCAGAGTCGGAATTGCTGTTATCGCCCTCCGTATCGTCGGACTCGTCCATGAATTCCTGGAATTCATCCCCCATCGATTGCCATTTATCATCCGACAAGTCGAGCTCCACAGGTGATTCTGCCGCACCCTCGCCTTCTTCATCCGCTGTTCCAACGACTTCGTCATCTTCAAGGTCCTCCAAAGGAGAACCGCTGCGCTCTGTAGGGTCCAACTCAATCAGGTAAGGCGTTTCGTCAACGTGCTCCCATCGCGTGCAGCATTGGAACATCCACTCGGCATTGACGATTTTGATGTGCGGATGACGTGCAGCTCTCTTGACCTTTGTAGTTTTCCGATCTGGGTTGGCGATGACGTGGGTTGTTTGTCTGGTAACGTTGAGGGCCACTTGTGCGCCAAAACTTCTGATCCACAAAGCAAAATCGGAGCTGAAGAAGAAGTTAGTCTTGCTCTCTTTAGTAAAAGCACTTTATCGCACTTACTTCTCTACATCCATACCAAGGGGTATGATTCCGGAGAATACGATAGTGGAGCCACCGAGTACTTCGCGCTTTATCCGTGGCATTAACTTCCCAACATCAGGCACAGAGTCTTCCAAGGCGCGCTTTTTGGGGCTCTTCTCGCCTTTCAATTCCGCAATTCGACCACCTTGTGGCACGGCTTTCTTCCTCTGGTACTCATCGTAGAATGCGCGATGCACACGCCGCAAGTTCGCCTCGATCAGGTCCAGTCCTCTATCATCGTCATGCAGAAGACTATGCCGGTGTTTGTGGTGTTCCAGTACATGTGTATCGCCATTCTCGGTCTCCTCGGGATCTTCACTTTCTTCGGTCATCTCGTCCTCCTGGTCCAGTAACAATTGCTTCTGTAGCAGAGGCCGTTCCGTCTGTTGTGAGATGATCACCTTTTCCTGCTCTTTGACCTGCTGCTCTAGGACCTCCGGGTCATCTCCACTACCCATGGAGAGCAATTGTTGCCCTAGATCGGTTAGGGCACCGTTGGTGGAGTCTGTGAGTACAGTTTCAGCGGGGTTTCCTGCAACAGAAATAGGTGGGACGCCGTCACCTTCATCTGCAGCTTTGTCCGTGGCGGGAGTTGGTTCGGGCAAGGTCTTCTTCGGAGTAGGTGTAACCAATTCCTGTTGTTTGGGCAGAAAGCTTGCGTTGATGTCGCCAGCACCAGGAAAGAAATTGAAGACTGGTACGCGGACCAGGTTGTCGCTGTAATGCCAGACGTCGGCGCGGTCATCAATGATGACGGCCATATCGGTATTGGTAGGAAACAGTCGGTTCAGGCTCTTCAGCTTGTCAGTATAGTTCTCGTCGCGACTCAGAATCCTGTCGCCGAAGTACTTTCGATCGGGGTCGATGATCTCGGCCACAGCCTGCGCGTACGCTCGAGTAGCCATTGTGTATACATGCATCTCATACATGGTCGAGAGCCTGTCGAAGAAATCCTTGAGACCCGGGCGCATCTTGACGTAATACGAGTTCGCAGCGACATTTGAGACATTGTCATCTGCCAGCTGGAAGCTCTGCACATCCTTTACGGCATCGTAGTTTGGGTTCTCCGGGTCATCCTTCCATTCAGCTATTGTCCGCTCGCAGGTTGTGTGGATGACGGTCTGATCGAGATCGACTATGAGTGACAGCTTCTTCGCGGCCAGGAGTCGCTTTTTTGCATCCTCTTCAGCGCGCACGGCTTCCCTCTGGCTGACGAGCAGGGAAACGTTGTCGTGTGTCATGTTGATTGTCGCCCGGTCTACGTTGCGCTCGTCGGTGAGGTAGTCGACCTCAGTCATATCCTTGCCGCAGTTGGCGCATAGGGAGCCGAACTGGACCTCGTGCTCGCAAGGCTCGTCGATCTCGACAAGATTGACCCTGGATGGCTGTTAGTGCGATTTGGCCAGAGGGCGGAGGATGGGCACTCACCCTGCGCGCTGGATGACGGAGCCATTCTTGATGAACCACTGTGTGATGATGCCGTCTGCCGAGGCATCGAACCGCGCGGGAAACTTCTTCTCGACTTCCTTGACATCGCCGTACTTGTCGCCCTCGGTGACGGTGGTCATGTAGTAGTAGTTGAAGAGCGGCGACGAGCGTGCAATCTCATCGCCCAGCTTCTTGGCGAGCTCGACGACGGTGATGGGGTAGTGTAAGCCGGGGGGCGATCTGATGGTCTTCATCCCTCGTTGCGCAAGCCCATGCGAAAGGCGCCGTGGGTGTGCAGGTGCGAGATGCCAAAGCGCGTCGCGTTTTGAACATTCGAGCTCGGACGGCGAGCTTGGGGCTTGTCGCAGCCAAGCGAGGAGCTATGGACCAGTGACGACCGGCGGCCGCAGCAGTTAATTGGGGCAGAAGGGAGGGAGGGAGGATGGCAGGCCGGTGGGCGTGTGCCTGTGCGAGAGTACTGGGTCGCTAGGCGTTGGCTGGCAGCGGGGGTTCGGTTTGGGTGCGGCTCTAGCTGGACGTTCTCGGCGGCGCTTGTGAGCGCGCACTTGGTGGGAACACTTTACTTCTTATACCTATGTAGCGAGAGGCTGGTCTTGGCATTTGCCCGCGAACGCGCCGCTAGGTCGCTTTCGGGCTGTCACGTGAGCCAGCAACAAAGAGCCCGGCCGGGGAAGTGAGGTCGTCGTCCTTGTCGCGACGGCGAGTGAATGCTCGAACACTCCCGCTTCCGCGCTGTCTTGCAAGGCTTGTGTCCAGCGAGGACTCGCACTGCCCTTTTGACTGAGCAACACTTGACCCAGGAATGGGGCCCCTCGTCGTATATATATATTCGATGAGTCACGTACAAAAGGAGCGGGAGCCTAGATCAGGCATCTTTCAGAACCACTTCTTTGTCTGAAGGGGTCATGCCAAACATGTCATTGCCAGTCTACTGCTTCTGCCTAGCCTGGCCACGCCATTAAACGGACTTCCAAAGAAGCCTCTCGCCCGTTATTGACCCAGTCTACGCCCCGCTCCCAACCCCATTATGTGCACGCCGGCGCTCGAGGTATCCCTATGCGTCATCGTCCATCGTGTCTATATCGGCTCCAGCTCTGTGTAGACAACCCGCTATCGCTATTCAAACTGGAAACAGACAAACTAGAAAGGAGAAGGAAAAAGAAAAAGAACCAGTTTCGCTCCCCAGTACCCTTATCTATATGCTGACTCCGAGTCGCGCTTGGCCTTCAACACCATGCTCCCCAGTGCCAAAGCCCCACTTCCACTCCGTGAAGCGTCCGTTGACGCCCGAGTCATTCCGGACACAGGCTGCTGGATCTCGAATGCCTGAGGTAGACCCACTTCTTCGTCGTCTTCGATGATGGTCCAGTCCTCTTCAAACTCATCCGTGTCGTCGTCGCGCTTGACGTGCTTCTTGATTTGTGATCTTGCTCGGTCCAGCTCTCGGTATATGGTCTGAATGGCCACCTGAGTCCCGTTTTCCTGATATTGTTAGCATGTTAAACTAGGACGAAATGAATCTCAACGACTCACCTTGCGGATCTTCTGCCCCAGAACCTTCGCCTTGACGATCATGCGCTGACTGTTAGTTGCCTCCCACAATGCTCGACTGAAGACGCTGGTGTTGACCTTTTTCAACCAAATTCCAACGCCGAGATCCTCGAGACGCTGTGCGAAGAAGAACTGATCACCGAAGAAAGGCTTAATGATGGTGGGGATTCCGGCTCGAAGGCTTGCCCCAGTAGTGCCAGATCCGCCGTGGTGCACTGCTGCATCCATCTGCTTGAACAACCAGTCGTGGGGGGCAGCTTGTATCTGGAAGATCTCAGATGGAAGAGGAATTTCTGGTTTCGAGGCATCCTTTGTCTCCAGTCTGTCGGACCATCCTTTCGAGAGAATGCAGCGAACATCTGCCTTCAATACGGATTCTACCACAGTCTTCGTAAGTGCGGCAGGATCGTCAATAACAATGGACCCAAAGCCGACATAGACTAGCTTCTTGCCATCTTTACGTGCCTTCTCGATGAACTCGACAAGATCTGTTGGCGGCTCGTAATTGTCTGCCTCGTCTAGAAACCAGTATCCGGTCACACGAATCCAATCTGGCCAGTCCAGTGGGGGTGGGACAACGGAAGGACTGAAGTTGTACAAGAACGGGCGAGAGTTAGCCTGCATCTTGGCCTGAGAAGTGTTCTGCAGTCCCAATTCCCGACGTCGCCACTTGTTAATCTGGCTCGATATGGCTGCCCAGAAAATGGCATCGAAAGTGATGTACGTAATATTATTGTACCCTCCGCCCATCTTCTTTTCCAAGACAGAGAAAGCGTGCGGATAAGCTCGAGTGCGTGTCCACGGCATTGTGAAGGCCCGGAAATATGGTATTTCCAAGGCTTCCGCGATGTGAATTCCAGCCATTGCGCTGGGGCTCTCAATTAGGACATCGGCCCCTTGGCAAGCCTTCCACGCGGAGCTGCAAACATCATCTAGCCATCCTCGGAACTTCGAGTTGGCCTCTTTCATGAAATTGTATGTGAACATGCCATGTTCGACACAGATTCGCATCAATTCCGCAGGATTACCATCAACGGGGGCGAAGTCGATACCATGTTTCCGGACCCAGGGCTCAAACTCGGCGTGTGTTGCTATCCGAGGCTTATGACCTTCCTTGAGAAGTTGCTTACACAATGCAATGTACGGCTGTACATCGCCCCTGGATCCTATTGTGAGACAGACGACCTTCAAGGGCTCTGATGGTTTGAAGTCCACGATAGACGCCAATGGGTCATCGAAGATGAGAGGTATCCGATCGAGATCTGCGCGGACAATCTGTGATACGCTCACAGATGGGGTTTCGTTATCGGTCCCTTGACGAGCTTCTTGCAGAAGATCGTGCTCTGCCTTGGCCGCCTCGTCATCGCTATCGATGCCAGATGAGGAAGACTGCTCGTCTTCGATGTATTTAGTGCTCTCTAAAATGCGCAGAATCGTGATGGCACATTCATCGCGGAATTCCGCTTTGGAGAACTCAAAGAAGAGTTCTTCATGCCCCCGAATGACAACGGCTAGACCGTGGTAACCGAGTCGGAACCCTTTCTCTTTATTGACGTTCTCGATATCTCGCATCGGTAAGATAATCTGGAATAGTCAGCTATCTATATTCATTAAACTGAGACAACGTGAAAACCTACCTTCGTTTTGGACGTAGGCATCAGACTACGGAAGCAGAAATAGCGGCCGCTGATGTATATCTTCCCATAGTTCGGGAGCACGCGTTGCAATGAAGCAAAAAAGGAAGATTGAAGCTGTTCTGATTCCGGGAAGGCGAAGTGCTCCCGAAAGTGCTCCGCTGCCTTCACTGCGTCCTCGTCCTCTTCGAACCCATGCACCTGGTCGCCAGGTTCTAGACCCTCAGCAGTATTGTAGTGTTTTCTGCCGCCAGCCAGCATACCAGATACCTTCTCGTAGTATCCCATCGACTCGGTTGCAAGCAAGTTGCCCATCTTCTTTGACCTGGTTTTGAGGAAGCCGGCGAGACCCGTGGCTTTCTGTAAAGGGTAAGAGGCAATGTCTTGGAGGGCAGAGGAGGAACCTGATAAGCGAGTATTTATTTGCTGGGCTTCGGTGTCATCATCCACCTCGGGCGCGGCGAGTGGTGATTGTCTGTTACCAGGGCTACCAGTGGGTCTATGGTGTGAAGGTCGTGGCGACTTCAGTCGTGCCTTGTCAGCTCCAGAAGAACGTGTCGTGTCCTGTGAGTGTCGCGCAAAGCCATCGGAATTATCTGACGTGGAAACGCCAGGAGGGTTAATGGTTGGTGCTCGGAAAACGTCCGAACGGCTCAAAATCTGGCTGGCAGATGCGTTGCTTTCATCGATTGATTGTATAGCAGCTGAAGACTCTGTGCCAGGACCAAACGAATTAGTGGCGGACTCTGATGAATCTTGCGGCTTTGCTGATAAGGGGGATTTATCTCCCGGTCGGCTTATCGATTGTTTCTCCTGACGGCTTCCACTATAGCTACGTCTAGCTTCATAGCTAGGGCGACGAAAGCTGCGAGATGCATCCATACTACGTCGCACATCTAAGCTTCGTCTGTTTACATCACCACTAGACCGTCTGGACTCTGCACTTAAGCTCGGGCGTCCAATATGGGGCGCCAGCAGTGGTGACAACGTTGCTCGAACATTCTCTTTAATGTAAGGTGTTTCGAAAGGTTCGCGGGGGCTTGACAACCCAAGAACTGTTGGGGTTGTCGTAGTATGCTCTCCTTGATTCTGGGATGCTTGGTGGTGGTCATTATCATTGATCATGATGCGCAAAACGTTTAAAGCATCTTGTCCGTTGTTGAAGAATGAGAAAAAATACTGAGTATAAGGTCAGTAAGCTTAAAGCTTAGGGGTACATGCATGAACCAACCTCGTCAATAGCATACGTCTCGTCATTGTCGATCACACGAACTTTGACAGTATCCGCGAAGTCGAGAATAGTGCTTTCCTCAATCTCCAGAACGTTTTGAATAGGTAGCGATATCTTAACACTATTCCCTTCGTTGTGTGTTCGAAAAATGACCTTCTGGATTGATCGGACCCATTCAGTTGCACTCATGGCGCTGTCCGCTTTGAATTGATATTTTCTTTCGTCGGTGGTCACCATGAATGTGGTCTCGTCCTTGGTCTTGTCCTTGGTTTCCAGTACCTCGGCTGCTATTGCATATTGCAAGTTGATACGGTTCCGGGGAAAGTATAAATCCGCAGGGTTTGTATAGTACGAAAGAACATCCCCTCTTAATATGAACCAGTATCTGCTGTATTTCGATCGGCCTCGCTTGGAAAGATACCCTGTCTTACTAACATCATGCTACAAGAAATGAGCCAAAGTCATAAAAGTACAGGGCAACAGCTTACATGTTTTTTCGGTATATATGCGTAGAAGCAGATGTGCTTTTGGGTAACGTACATGTACCCCTGCAGAAGGATACTCTGCAATAACCAGCATGGGTATTCTAGGTAAATCAGATGATGTCCCTGCTCCCTTTGTAGTAACGTACCTGATATGACCTCCTCTAGATCTTCGAACTCAAAGATTTGTTGGAGGCGCTTTGCAAGGGTGACGGGCGCCTTGCCCTTGGGTATGCCTGCACTACTACCTAACCTACTCTTGCGATCTGACGGACGACGCTTCTCCACATGTATTTCCTGGCTCGGGATACCTTTGGACTTGTGTTTCGACGGGGGTTCGCCTTGCGATGTTTCGGTAGGTGCATCGTCAGGCAGACGGGGAGGCAGGAATTGAGAAGAAGACATTTGGTCTGAAGGCTGGCCTTCTGACTTGACTTCTTTCTTGCTCGAGATACGTAGCTTTGGTAGTGAACGGAGAAGCTTGTGGTCCGAAAGCGCTCGTCGATGCTTGCTCTGCGGAGCTCTGCTGCCTTCCAGATCGTCTGGCGGGGACTGAAAGTCGTTGGCGGAGCTTAGACGACTCAACCGTGCTGCACCGTCCAGGCTGTGGTACTGCACCGTCCGCTTTCCCTCCTCGTCACTATCGCCCGAGTCCACCTCCTGCATGGCTCCTAGATCGGTTTGCGACTGCTGCCCTGCCCTAGCTATCATGGAGAAGATGGACTGATTCATGGACATTGTGTTGCTCCTCTTCGGCGCCGTGACATCTTCATGAGCATCCTCGCCATCCTTGAAGCGCTCCGGGATGTCCAGCGACACCCTTCGTGAATCCCTCCGTTTCTTGGTTAGTTTTCGGCCGACCTTGGCCCGCCCACGATCTTCGGGAGGCATCTTGTGTATATTTGGCTGTTGCTTGCCGGTCGCGGGGTGTTGCTGAATGCTGCGGATGGGACGGTTCGATTACGTATGGTGGCGATTCTAGCGAGAGGTCAAGAGATCAATGTAGCCTTACTGTGGCGAGACGTATGTTCCGGAGGGGGGGTCGTCCTGGCGGAGATGGCGATGTGAGGTACGCGCTCGTTACTCGAGGGTAGCTAGGCGGGAAAGCTGCGGCGCTCAGAAGGTACAGGGTTGTAGATGGCACAGCCTCGGAAAGCTATAGCTACTTGTTCGCGAGACCTGTCACACTGCTTCAGGCAGTTAGAAAATGTATGGTCACATATTGAAACAAAGTGAGTCGATGGAGTGACGCGCTGACAGCAAATTCATGTCCACAGGCAGTCTTGGGGTTTAGCGGCCGGGTTGTCACGAATCAAGGGCACATGCTTGACGCTGCCTGTTAGCAGCAATAGGCACTTGATAAGAGGGTGCAAGGCTCCAGTAATACCTCGCTTTCGTCTCAACAAGTTACAGGAGGCAACTCACTACTCCAAATACATACGGACTGTGCCTCGACGGCCCAACAGCTTGCAAACTGCAACATTCATCGACGCTTGAGTTGAGGTGTCCAAGCCACAAGCAAAGCCACACAAGCGAAGTACGTCACACCCCAGACCCGCGATCATGTCAGCTGGACAGTACATCTCATCCTTATCTCAAATCATCTGCAATTTGACTATGTACTGTACAGATTCCTACTACCTGGCACCCCAAGACCGTGAAGAAAGGACCAGAGAAATGGTAAAGAAACTGCTTCCATTACTTCAATTTGAGCCCAGTGCTAGAACTGTCGTCCAGGACGCTACGGAGATCTCCATGCATTCAAATAACTATACACGCTTATTTTGCCTTCGCAAGACCAACGCTGTTGCTTCCGACATCATAGACGGAATACCACCTCCTGAGGAAAGCATCACCAAGGATAGCGAGAGGGCCCACGGGCTCAGGGAAGTCCATTCCCATGAAGGCGGAGATGCAAGATCCTTGGACTTCAAGGATATAGTCGTAGGGGCCGATGGTGAAGTTGTGGCCAGTGAGTGTGAAGGTAAGGTCAGGCAAATTGTCGCGGGTGTCGCACTCGACCGTGTATTGTCCATTGTAGGACTTCTTCGCGCCAATCTCCTTGTTCCTGATACCGGTTAATATGCATACAGCAGTGCTACTTATAGGCGCAACTTACAGAAGTTCGGCGATAGTCGAGGGGAGGGCAATGAGAGATGTGCCGGTGTCAAGGATGACGCCGGTGTTGTCCAGGTCGGCAGTGGCATCGCCGAAAGTGATCGAATCGAGGTCGACCTCCCAGTAAGCCTTGCGCCTCAACGGGATCTTGGTGAGTTTGCCGGTGTAGTGCTTCTCGTCAATGCCACCGAAAGTAGCCTCAGATTCCTCGCCGGCGTTTGTATCGCCGAGATAAAACGCAAAGACAGGCTCATCGAGGAGCTTCTGCTCGATCATGTTGTAGAACGGAGGAACAATGCCATTCACGCTAATAGTGTCGTAACCAAGTCCCAAAATGCCATCGAACCTGCCGAAGGCGAAAGCGAGACCTGGCTCAGAAGTAGCTTCGGCGAAGTCCTGGTTCTTCACCTTCAAGTCGCCAATCTGGAACGTATCCTGCGACACGAAGCCGCTGAGCTCGCCAGACCCATATCGGATCTCGAACGAAGAGCCGTTCTTCTTGTATGTGGACGATGCTGAGCTGTCGAACTTGGTGTGGAGATAGCAAGCGATCGAGTTGCACTCTGAGGAAGGAACCCAGAGATTCGAGCTTCCAGTGTCGAGAATGACCTTGAACTCCTGTGGGGGCGTGCCGAGGGAGATCTCAGAGAAGTCTTATCGGCCTGTCAGCAGCTGCGCGACCATGTGGTGCCGAATATATATCGAACACTACTTACATTGAGCATTCAGGAAGTTGGTGATCGGAACGGGGTGCGATGTTCCGTCTGCAATGTAGGGCGCTTTGAACACCTGCTCCATGTGCGTCTCGGACTTAATGCCCATGTACTTCTGTCCGAGAGCCTTCGCATGCTCCTGGATGTTTGCGTGTTGCTGGGCGCTGTCAGTGCGAGCTCCATCGAAACTAGGTACTTGTCTAGGGATAGCGATGGCGATGAATACTTACAAGCTGCTCCGACAACGGCACCTTCTTGAGCTTCATCCTGTGTACGCCCGCCGTGGCGGAGCCCAGCAGCGAGCCCGCCGCGAGGAGGGTGGCCGTCTTCATGACGATGACGAAAGACAGGAAACGTTAGAATAGATGAAGCTGGAGAAGAATGCAGAGAAGATGGTTTGCGAGGTTGTTGTGATGGAGACGGGGTGTTTGTATGATGGATGGCGCTGGAGCTGGAGCTGGAGGTGGCTGGGGGACGGTGCCTGCCTGAAGCGGCGGGCGGCGGAGCTACGGGCAGTCGTCATCCATGGGCTGCCTTGCAGGCACGTGCGCACACATGGGGGGTTTCAGGCTAGCATGACCTATCGAAAACGGCTAGCATTGATACACCCCCTGGAAGACTTGTCACGAGAACCCATCCATGGATTGCATACAGTCGTCCGTGCTATGCGGTAAGAACAGCGTACCAAATGCGACTTCTCAAGACAATATAGACTGGTATTCCATCGCACCTATGTATGAAGCGTACACCTACAGCCTTACATCCGGCAGGAACAGACAAATAGGGCTTGTTTGATCCTTCCGCCTCGACACAGTGATTGAACCCTACCAAATCATTATTATATCTACTCAATTCCCATTCGAAGACTTAACACCGGAGAGTCCGCAACTGCTTACACAGTGTCCCCCGCTGCGTCGTCGGTATACTCTGGTACTTGAATTACTCGAGCCTCTTGTTGCCGTCGGCGTGTCTCTAGGTCAGCTGCCCATAATGCAGAGCTTACGGCTGCAGTAAGAAGGAATAGCATGCTCAGCACAGGCACAAGCTGCAGCAATAAGTACACTGCGCCGTACCTAGAAAGCGTTCATGTCAGGTCTTGCTCAATCCCCAGTGAGTTTAACCAGAACATACCACGTATATTGCCATTTCCTCTTCTTCGCGAACGCGTTCCTCTTCTTCCTATCAAAGTCCAAGAGTTTGAAGTATCGCCAGTGTTGTAAAGGACCGGCTCGGTAGCCTGTAAGCAGGAGGAAGAGAGGCACACCAACGAAAGGTACAAAGTTTAGCGGCAGTAGGAGGATAAACTCTGCGATCTGACGGAACGAGAATGGACCGTATACGGAAGATCTCGTCGGTTTCCCAAGACGTTGGACGGGATTGTTCAGGGAGTCCTCCGAGACAGGTCGGAACGGCTTGACGAGGTCTTCGTAGCCCTTGTAGACCAGTACTGCATCGAAGATGTCCACTTGAGACTCATCCTAGATTTCTTAATATCTATACATGTATGCATGTGTCCGTACATACAACGAGAAATGCCTCAAATAATAGAGCCATTATAGCAGCTCCTTCCCCCAACACCAGAAATGTTCCATTGACCCATGCGCTTCCGGTGTAATGGAAGATGGCTAGAAAGGCAACCTGGGGAAGGTATGTCCAAAAGAAGAGGTTCAGCAGGACGAATGTACTGAGGAGGAAGGCGGGAAGTAGGCGAGCTCGAGCCAGAGGATACAGGAATGGGTGTCCGATGAAGAAGAAGATGCCCTGCTGCCTATTAGCTACCCTCTTCTATCAGTATTGTTTGCTTTTTGCGAACCTTGAAAGGATATAATGAAGCGTGCGTGCAATCTCGAGCTGGATATAGGAAAACCTGCCAGATTGCTCCTAAAGGAGAGTGCGACATATCGAAGATGTCTGGTGTTCGTGTTGGTAGAATGTTAGCTGGTAAGGAATCAGACTGTGGTGACGCAATTAGCGCGGAATCTAATATGGCCAAAGCTCCCCCGGAAACCCTAGCCCCACAACGTGGTTGAGTTCAATAATTTCATTATAGTCCTTATTTCATCGCTACGAGGACGAGTAGATGAGAGTCACTAGAGCTGGAATTGTGCGCGAATCCACTCCGTAACTATCGACTCAATCCGATAACTTTCCGGATGACTATATCTCGACGACTTTCCGTTCCCTCCATTCCGACGTCTTTCCGTTGACTCGTGGCGTCTTTGGAAAGATATAATTGCGCTCCCCGGTGAAGTCCCATTATATACTTTTTAATCCACGGTTTCCCATGTTCTTCAACGCTGCCGCCAGTTCGTGGAAATATGACTGGCCTTCCTTCAACCCAGTTGTCGAAAATTTTCATCGCAGGCTCCCAGAGTATAACGTTACCCCACTAGTTGGCCTCCCTGAGGTCGCAAAAGAGCTTGGTCTAGGCCATGTCTTTGTCAAAGACGAGTCGAATCGACTCGGGCTACCCGCCTTCAAGATTCTAGGGGCGTCGTGGGCAATATACAAAGCAGCAGCGGCAAACTGCAAGCTACCACTCACCGTTTCGCTAGAAGAGCTAGGAGCAGCGGCAAGGGCCCAGGGTCTGAGTCTCGTTGCATGCACCGCAGGGAACTGGGGCAGAGCTGTAAGTCGAATGGCCAGGTATCTCCAGGTTCCTGCGACCATATTCGTGCCTAAAACCACGGACCGAGCCACGCAGGATAAGATCGCCAGCGAAGGGGCCACAGTTATTGTTGTGGATGGAGATTACGATGTGTCTATACAAGTAGCTCGGCAAGAGGCGGAAAAAGAGAACAGCCTTCTTGTCATGGACACATCATGGGAAGGTTACGAGGAAATCCCGCAGGTATGAGCCGTTCTATCCATTGGAAGTCAATTACATTAAAGTGAAAATACAGTGGGTCGTCGAGGGATATAGCACGATGTTGACCGAAACCGATCGACAGTTAGAGAAGCTCTCAGTCAAATCAGCAACACATGCTATTGCGTCTGTGGGAGTCGGATCATGGGCGCAGGCAGTCTCGATGCACTACAAAGCCAAGGATCCTCCAGGTGTTGTAATCGCAGTGGAGCCAGATGCGGCGGCGTGCCTCAAAGCCAGTCTAGAGGCTGGAAAAATGACTCCAGTCGTCAGCGGTCGTACAATCATGAACGGGATGTGCTGCAATAGTGTTTCCTACACCGCATGGGAGGTCCTTCGCGATGGTGTTGATGCAAGTGTAGAGATGTCCGATGCAGAAGCCCACCAAGACTTGCAGTATCTGCATTCGCAGGGTATCAAAAACGGTCCTTGTGGCGCCGCGCCGTTGAGTGCATTGAAGCGACTTTGCAAGGAGAAGAAGCTCGATCTGAACGAGCAATCTATGGTAGTTCTGTTCAGTACAGAAGGGGCTCGCGATTATATAGTTCCCGAATAGCTGTTGATGGTGAATATCTTCTTTAGAATCCTCGAGCGAAATCTTAGGACAATTCAGACAATCAAGCAAGCTTAGCTAAAGGGCAAAGACTAAACTTAGACCTACTAAGTTGTGTTGTACCTACTAGAAAGACTTTAAGCTAGATATCTACAGTACTTCTTCATGACAAGCAACATGGACTGGGAGCCCATAGGCATACAACTCGGTTATTGTCCTTTCACTCTCACCCATATCACTTTGGCCGATAACAAACCCAGAAGTGGTTTTGAATGTTAGAAATGTCTAGTACCGGTATGAGCAAAGGAACAAATTTCGGTTGTTGTTTTATTATTAGCTGTCGATCATCCATAGTCTAGCGAGCACATGGGGTGTGATGGTGAACTTGATGTTCCTTCATGCGTTGCCAGGGGCAACTGTTTACTTTTGGGGACGCCCGCCCCTCACGAGCCCGCACTACTAACTTCGACCTCACCACACCACAACTGACGACAGCGCGCCAGGTAAGCCCTCTACTTCTACGGGTCTTCTGGGTCCTATTTTTTTCTCCCTCCTTTTATAACTCTCCCTTCCCACCGTCGCCATGGGTTCGGACGACTTGATCGACTTCGATATTATCGAGAACCAAAAGGAAAACATACAGTCTCTCCCCAGCGGACGCTCTGCGAAAGCGCTCGCACAGCTCTTCACGCCACCCTTGTCCTCAGGCACGGGAAAGACGCCGTCCCCAGCCCAGACACAGGATACGAACAATGCGACGCGACTACAGTTCGAGAAGGAGCTGCATGCCATCGACGAGTCCGATGACCCACTTGACATCTACGACAGATATGTCAAATGGACGCTGGACGCATATCCATCTGCGCAGAATACACCACAGTCGCAGCTCTGCACTTTACTCGAGCGCGCAACGAAGGCCTTCCAGTCCTCAACACATTACAAAAACGATCCGCGATATCTCAAGCTCTGGTTGCACTACATTCGATTCTTTGCCGATACACCGCGAGAAACGTTCGCGTATCTTGCGCGTCACAATATCGGTGACGGGCTAGCGCTCTTCTACGAGGAGTTTGCCGCATGGCTGGAGATGGCTGGACGATGGACACAGGCGGAGGAGGTGTACAATCTTGGAATTGAGCGCGACGCTCGGCCGGTGGAGCGTCTTGTCCGTAAATACGGCGAATTCCAGCACCGATTCGAGAGTCGACCACAAGATGCCACTGAGCCTACCAGTCCTGCTTTGCCAGCGGTGCGGCCCGCCCTTGCAGCCAAAGTCAACCCTTTCGCACACGCGACATCTCCGCCAACAGACCCTCAAGCGCAAGGGCACTCTCGCACAAGCGGCAGCGGCACCGTGAAATCGGGGAAGCAAAAGCTCGCAATCTTCTCAGACACAGATGAACCCACGAAGCCAGGATCAAGCGGTAGTTCTAAGGGTTGGGACAGCATCGGGACTCTAGGCGAACGCAAGAAGGAGAACACTACCGAGGCCCGGCCTTGGGCTGGAGAGAAATTACAGGTCGGGAAGAAGAATACGGGTATTCAGAAGATGATGATCTTTAAGGACGAGGTAAGTACGACTACCTACACTGCCCCCTTCACATATTTACGATCACAGGACTAATTGGTTGGCGTTTGCTTTGCATGTATTTCAGACTATATCAGACTCTAATAACGAACAATCAAACCCTCATCCATTGCGTGAGCAGCAGTCCGCTATAAATCCAAGGACCGGTAGACTCGAAGTCGTTTTTGTAGATCTTGATCAGGTCTATCCTAACACTGATGATCCAATGGCCGTCGAGAACTCGTTTGAAGAGCTTCGGGCAAGACATCGAGGCTGGTTAGACCATGATTGGGCAGCTATTCGACGAGAGAGGCAAGTAAAGATAAAGCAAGTGACTGCAGCTCTACCCGTAGGCAAGCCATCAAAGGCCAAGGCAGCGCCTTTGGCGCCGAAGAAGACCGCAGAGCAAACTTCCAAGCCACAAACAGTACCACTCAAGGGTGGCATTGAGAATGACTTGATCCTGAACGACGAAAATCAGCCGCCTTCCCAAGCTGAATTAGAGAAGGCAAAGATAGCCAAAAAGGCCCGACGCGAGGAGCGTGCGAATCGAACGAGAAAGATCAAAGTGATGGAAGTACGAGAGATTCGAGCTGAGACGCAAACTAGTATGATACCATAACATGAACAATCAATTGTGGAAAAGATTGCTAATTCTCTGCAGTCCAAACAAACTTAGATTCCCCTACTGGGCGAAAAATAAAGCGAAAGAAGAATGGCGGCGCAGAAGCAACACTAACCCTCCATACCAAGGAAGCAATGGATGAGATATACGATATATTCAATCAGCCCTTGAAGACACCTGGTGAGGAGCCCGCGGATTCAGAAATGGGAGAGGATAGTAGCGATGACGACGATTACAACAGCGCAGGAGAGAGTACGGGCACTGGCCGGATATCCTGTGGTACTAGCGAGTTCGGAGATGATACTACTGCGGCTGACTTTACTCTCAAAACAACGATTGATGATGATGAAGAGGAGGAAGCGGGCGATGACACCGAAGCGGATGACACCGATGCCAAAAGCGTATCCGCATGGTCTGAATTTACAGAAAGCAAGCATGTGCCAAAGGAGCACCGCCGCAGTGAATCCGACGAGGAATCCGAGCTTTTTGAGGACGACTCTTTTGAATTAGTGGAGCCCGCCAACCACCCAGAGGAACATAGTAACGATCTCGTCACACCGACTTCTCCTCATGCTCCGCCTGGAACACTCCCGACACGTTTCGTTCCTGTCTCACTGGACGATTACGATGTTCCAACTCGCCCGTATCGTGATCCCGTCCAGGCCGCCAATAATCGCCTCCCGTTTATGACACCTATCGTGGAAAAGACAGAATCTTCGATCGGAATTGCAACCGCCCGTACCCAAAAGGAATATCTCTCGGCTAAGACTCCATCACGCTCAAAAGGCTCGTCTGCCATATTAGAAGATGATGGCGAGCCGTGGAGTAGCCCCTTCCAAAATGTTATTGGACAAAGTATCGATGGTTCAGGAAAAGCGGCGAAGCTGGCCTTGAGAGAGGCAAAGAAGTCCCAAATCTTGCAGAAAAAGGAGATCGAAGCGAAGACGCCTAAACTAAATGGTCCAATAATCAAAGACGCCCAGTGTAATCCAGTCGACGAAGCTATACGGGAATCTATCCTAGGTCAGATACAGCCACCACTGGACACATACGACGGATATTCAGCGGATACCGAGATGTCGTACGGTAAAGGTTCTGAAATTCGAAAGTTTACCAAGGCAGCATTGAAAATGAGTAAAAACTCCAACGACAAGACTACAACAAACTTGGCATTGCCTCCTACTCTCAAGTTTGCTGCGACAGACAGGACTTATAAAGTCAAAAGAGAGCTCGGGAAAGGGGCCTTTGCCCCGGTCTATCTTGTTGAAGGCACGACTGCTGAAGAGGATGAAGACGACGAGAAGCCCGTTCAGATGGGCAAAGGTGAATTTGGTCTGAAGCGCCAGGCACTCGAAGCCGTAAAGATGGAGGACCCGCCGTCGGCATGGGAGTTCTATATCATGAGACAAGCAAAGAGACGTCTTGGTGTTTCCCGTGCAGCCGACTCCGTTATCCATGCCTACGAGATGCATATGTTCAAAGACGAATGCTATTTGATAGAAGAATTTCGAGATCAAGGCACATTGCTTGATCTGGTCAACATCGCCAGAGCCGACAACGGGGTCATGGATGAACAACTAGCCATGTTCTTCACGATCGAACTCTTCCGAACTGTCGAGTCACTTCATTCCAAAGGGCTCATTCATGGCGACTTAAAGGCAGACAACATTCTGGTGCGCTTCGATGCTCTCCAACGGGACGACCACTGGGATTCTCAATACCAACACGACGGACGGAACGGCTGGGCATCGAAAGGAGTTGCACTCATCGATTTCGGCCGTGGCATCGACATGAAGGTGTTCAAGCCGGATGTCCAGTTCATTGCGGATTGGAACACCACGGAAGCCGACTGCGCGGAAATGAGAGAGCTTCGGCCGTGGACCTACCAGGTCGACTACCACGGACTTGCAGGCATCGTGCACAATCTCCTTTTCGGAAAGTACATTTCCACAACTGCCGAGCGCGGTGCAACCCTCGGCGCTGGCGCAACGAAGACATACCGCATTCGAGAGAGCTTGAAGCGATATTGGCAAACGGACATTTGGAATGAGGTCTTGGATCTCCTACTGAACCCGCTCATGCATCTTGAGCCCGAAGAGGGTAGGAAGCTGCCTGTGCTGAAGGGCATGAAGGCTGTTAGGGAGACGATGGAGGCGTACCTAGAAGGCAACTGTGAGAAGGGTGTAGGGTTGAAAGCACTAGTGCGGCGCATGGAGGAGGCCGTGAAGAGACGGTGATGAACTGCCGGTTTAGGTTCTCAGCATCGTGTTGGCGTAGGGTCTTGTCTGCATTATGAGGAGTTTAGGGTAGAGCTTGGTTCATGATGGTGACCGATGATGATAATGCGATATCCTTTTGTTTGCTCTACAGCTGCCTATATTCTCTATTGAGCAGGCGTCCCCCTCTGCCCAGAATCATGTACTTTTGTAGAATTACACGTATTCACGAAGGAGCAGCATTTTTTGAGGAATGATCTAACCACCTTTTCTAGGACGCCAGAGTGCTTTCTGGCAGCTACAGTAGTACTTTGTAGGACGAGCCTAATCACTTTTGCCCACTAATCAGTACTGCCTATAGGATATTCCTCAATATTTACCAGCTCCTTCGTATATGACTTCCATGCTGCACCGCCACCGTAAGTGGGGCTTGAGAAGGTCCGTGCCCCGATTTCCCCAGCTTCAGGCAACTGAGCTTCGACTTTGCCCGCTACTACCCCACCGAGCTCTTCTTTGGAACATCCACGCCCTCGACAGTTGTCGTGCTCTTCATCTCCGGGCGACAGGATGTCTTCGGATCTGTTCAGCTTCCTCTTCTCCTTCCCGCCCGACGCGCGCCAAGTGCACCAGAAACGCGACTATGACAGCCAGGCTCGCAGTTTCGTCCAGCAGATTGCAAACACCAACCCGCAGTATTTCTTAAAGGGCGTCGACACGTCGCAGGATCTCCTAGAGGTAGTGTAGTCCTTCTTCTCTTCACGCTTGCTGCCTATGTTGACCGGGGAAAAAAGGTGCTCCACCCTGCCGTGAACACGATTGCGTACCTCTTTACTCTGCGAATTCGCATTGCCACCCTGGTCGACAACCCCAAGGCGCAGAAGCACATACCCGAACCACTGAGGCCAGGTGGCTCATTATGGAACAAGATAGTGCTCTTCCTGGAGACATGCGACCCGGTGCAGATACGATACGCTGGCCCGGAGTGGAAGAGGGTTGTAGAGGCCGTCGAGGTTGTGGCGCGAGTTATGGGAACGGTACGGCTCAATCATCAAGATTCAAGAGTGTCTGGCATTACTGATACTGCTATAGCCCAGTCTCGCTATCTCGCCAATTCGCTCAGCAATGATCCGGCTTGACCCAAGCACAGGCACCTTCACCATGACGCACCTCTCTTTCATACGGCTGTGCGTACAAACGAGGTCGTATTCTGCGGCACTACCTATTCTCGACAACTACCTTCACAGCCTGGGCCCCAGGATCCCGCAACAGGTCCAGGAAAGCCTAGAATACTCAGTCGCTTGTGCAGATCACACCAACAGCGGAGAGTACATTCACCAAATGTCTGGCCACTCGGACAAGATCTCGCTCGCAGATGTGCAGGAGTACTATATTCTAGGAGCCATGGCCTATATCGGTACTCGTCAGTTCAAGAAGGCCATGCACTTCTTGGAGCATGTCCTTATCGTGCCGACAAGTAATGTGGCAAATGGCTTCATGCTAGAAGCCTACAAGAAGTGGGTTCTGGTCAGCTGTCTGGTGGACGGATCGGTGGGTAGGCCCTTGCTCTTCTCCACGGTGCTTGTTCTAATGGGACACAGATGAAGCCTGCACCCCGCACCGCGAACGGACAGGCCATCAAGACGGTGCGGAATGCATCGAAGGCTTATGAGACAGTTGCCGACGCTTTCACACAGCTGAACAATCTCCCCAAACTCAAGGCTCAGATCAATGCAGGCAGAGACATTTGGGCAGAGGTGAGATTATGGTAGTTTTTTTGCTCATGGACGAGGGCTTACGCTGCATCTAGGATGGCAACACAGGGCTAGTGAACGAGCTGCGGGACCAACAGTACCGATTCTATGTTTCTGACCTGTCACGGACGTTTTCGGCGATTCCAGTGGCCAACATCTCCAACGCAGTGGGGGGTAGCGTGGAAGAGCTCACGGACTACCTGTCGAATCTCATCAAGGAGGGTAGCTTGAATGCGCGCATCGAGCAATCGGCCAAGGCAGAGGTGGGATTCGTGCTACGCTTCTTTCTCGACCCCACGCAAGGGCCGCTTGCGAAGACGGAGAGGCAACAGCAGCAAGCGCTCTTTGAACAGACGCAGCGGACGCATATCCTAGCGGAGCAAGTGAAGGGCGCCGACTACCGTCTGAGTTTGACGAAGGAGTATGTCGAGCACCTCAAGCGGGCGAGCAGGAAGCCGACGGCCAGCGGTGGGGATGTCATGGATACAACGTGGGACGACAGCCTGGAGGTGGACGAGGACATTATGGGAGACCATTGAGAGGGGTGGGATGTGGGACGGACCAAACGAAGCGACTCGGTGGTATGTGTCTAGTGTAGGTACATTTACGACAGCGAGGGCTTGAGGAGTCATGGCTGGCGATGCTGGCACGGGGTCCAAGGGATCCAATTGGGGCTGCAAAGCACTGGTGTAGTTGCCAGGACATAGATGACGATAGCGACGAATAGCGACGAGCATGGGAGCGGCGTTTGCGTGCGACCGGGAAGGGAAAGGGAAAGGGACGGGGAAATGACAGACGTGCTTGGTACATATGAAAGGCCTGGCCAGGCAGTGCGGGCTGCGGGATGCGTGAAGTGTGGCACAACCAGCGTCGGGCACGGCGCCAGTGAGGCGTGTTCCACGGACGGCAGTGGCCGGGCCTTGGTCAGGTACGCGGGGCCGGGCAGGGCGAGGACGAGGACGACGGACGTGTACGACGGCCAACGGCGGTTGCAAACAAACGGAGCCAGAGAGCCCACGGCCTCAGCTGGCGGCAGAGGCTCCGGACAGCGGGCGCCGACTAGGCCGTCTCGGTGCTCTCCAGCGAAGGGCAGAGTTACCACTACCACCACCACCATCGCGCACCCAGCTCGCTCTTGACTCGATCACGGGCCCGCCGCGCTCGTTTCGGGCTGCGGCGATGCAGCGCGCGATGGATGGAGCCCCTGGCCCTTGGACTAGCCCGTCCTGGCCGCCCGCACGGCGCTCTGCCCAGCGCTGCTCCACGCCCATCTTAGGGGTCTCTGGTCTCAGCAGCGCCGGCCACCGTCTCGCACTCGTCACGTCGCCTGGCCGCGCCCACGATACACAGCACACTGCAGTCCGCCCGGCCTCACTGCACAGCGCCGCCGCCTCTCGTGCCCCCCCCAAGACCCCCCCGACCGGCCCCAGCGCGTCCCTGCGCCAGCGCAATGCTGCAGCCAGCTGCATGAAGCGCGGGTGCAAGTGCAAGTGCATAACGGCACTTGGCGACTCTGAGACGCCAAATCAATGCCAGGCCCGCCCAACTTCCTCACCATGAATATCTACACGCCGCTCGCTGCTGGCCCGCCGCCAGACCTGGCTGCCCCCGCCCACGCCCGCCACGCCTCGCGCTCCAACTCCATCTCCTCGTCCGTCACGGCGAAAATCGGGCGGTCAGCCTCGCTCAAGGACTCGCCCGTCCCCGACCCGTCCCACCCCCACAAGAGGGCCACACCGCCTCCCTCGCGCCGCCGCTCCTCGGCCACGGCCCACGTCGATGGGATTGGGAACCTGCGCGAGGGCACTGCGAATCTGAACAGGTGGTCCGCTGCCACCACGTCCAGCACGGCATCCCCCAGGGAAAAGGGCCACGCCGCGCACCCCAGTGGCCCGCGCCATCTGAGCTCCCACAGCGCCAGCAACAGCTCGTCGCTGGCCTCGCTCAATGGAGCCGCCGCGAATCCGCCCTCGCCCCGGACCTCCTCCTCCGCCGCCGCGGCTGCCGCATATTCGTACTCCAGCAATCGCTCGCCGGCCTCGAGCCCCCAGCGACGGACACGCCCCCGCTCGCCCATCTACAACCCCCCGTCGTCCGTGACGGCCCTCCCGCAGCTGCCCTTGCTGCCTCTCCTGGCTGCGACCGTGTACGATCCCACCACCTCGAATACCACGTCGTCGAACGGGTCCCCCTCCACGGCTGGCCTGTTCACCCCGAGCACCTACAACAACAGCAACAACAACAATAACAACATTAGCAACAGCAGCAACAGCACCGCCGCCTCGACAGACTACTTCAGTGCGCAACCCCGACCCCCGCCGTCCAGCGGCCCGCGTCCGCCGTCGCGCAGCAAGGCCGACAGAGTGCTGGGGAGGTCGCCGCTCGGCTCGCCGCCAATCCGTGTTCTCGAGTCGGAAGCAAGGTACAATTCCAACCCGACCACTTCTCGGCCCACCGCCGCGGGTCGTCCCTCGACGGCAGGCACAAGGGATACGGCGCAACCGCCAGCGCAGAGTGCGGGGCGCGAGCGCTCTGGGTCCAAGGATCAGGACTCACGGAGCAGGAGCGAGAGCAACGCCAGCAGCAGGCTGGACGACGGCTACCAAAGCACGCCCCCCCGCACCCGCGAGCGCAGAGAAAAGGACAAGAAAACCATGCTATCAAGAGCGCTGCAGAAGGCGAACACTGCAGTCTTGCTGGACAATGCGCAGAATTTCGAAGGCGCCGTGGAGGCGTACGGGGACGCTTGCAAGCTGCTGCAGCAGGTTATGATTCGAAGTTCGGGCGAGGACGACAAGCGCAAGCTGGACGCTATTGTAAGTCACAGGTTCCCGCTGCCAAGGTTGAGTTGCTGATGGTGCGTAGCGAGTTACATACACAAATCGCATAGAAGAGCTCCGACGACTGGACCCTGGGTACAATTCTACGACGGGCAAGTCACTCCCGGCGCGCCCAATGAGCAACGAATCCTTGGACGAACAACGATCTATGCTGTTGGCCACGGTTGATGGAGAGGAACAGGCTGTGATCCAAACGGCTACCATGACCAGAATCATCAACGACCGCTCTGTAGACGATCGGTCGGCCAATCCCGAGCCCGAACCACCGCCGCCTTCCCAGCTACTACCCCTCCGGATGGCGCAGGCCGGTGGCATGCGCGAGTCCGTCATCTCGACGGCAATCCGTGATGTACAGAGGGGCATGCCGAAGTCGTCCCAATTCCTTCTACAGCCTCCCCCAGGGCGGCTCGGGATCGCCGAAGCCTCTCTGGGTACCCCTGGACTTGAATCGCCCATGGACCGAAGCTACATGCCACCGCCTTTGTCCCCACGGCGACCCTCATCACCACTGCCTTCGTCACAGCAGGAAGCCGAACCCAGCGCACAGATCACACTCTCGCAGAGTACACTCATTCAGCCAGAGCAGCTAACGAAAGCAGCACACAAGAGAGGAAACAGCAGCGAATCGATATCCTGGCTTGACACGATTGACGAATCGGGAGGCTCGTCATGCTCATCATCCGTACATTCACTCTCCCCCGGGGGCCTGCGTAGAAAACACCTTCGAAACGCAAGTGGTGCAACAGAGGCTGAATTCGACGCCGCCCTTGACGCTGCGGTCGAGGCTGCTTACGACGAAGGCTACGAACCCTACGAGGACGAGAACATACCAACGTCCGCTGAGATCATTGCAACCAGATTAAGAAATGTGGAGCTGGCAAAAGAACGGGTACGGGAGGCGGAGAGGGAGGAAGCGATAGCAGCGGCCAAGTATCGCTACAAGGAGACGCAGCTCCGCAACCGGGCCCTACCACACGTCCGAGAAAGCGCCGAGTTCAACTTCCACGATGAGACGGAAGAGGAGGAGCGTTTGCTCGACGAGATGACGAGGGAGTACATGTTGGACGGATTCGATTTCGATCTACAAACCAAGTCTTCTCTGCCGCGGCAATCGGATTCTAGTGGTTTCTCTGGAAGCACGTACAACAGCTCAGTGTCCTCGCACAGAACCACGGGTGGAACGTCACTATCGACAGTTGCGGAAGTGATGCATCAGACGAGACAACAAAGAGCACCCACGCATCTGCCACCACCCGTCCCTGCACCTTCTGGGCCGTTGCCTTCGGTATCGGAATCCCAAACATCCCAGTCCAACGATCCTCCTCAAACAACGCCAAGACCTGCAAGTGTTCTGAAGGAGGCTGCCTCCGTCAGAGCCCGGAGATTGTCTGGACAAAACGCCAAAACGCTAATGATCGAAACATCGTTGCCACCGGTCCCCCCAGCCCCGCATACTGAGAAGCCATCCGTGCCCGATAAAGAAGCACATCGAGACTTGCCGCCGTTGCCCAAGTCTGCTGCGGCCGCAACATTTAGTAGCACACAAACTACCACCGATCCCGCCTTCAAAGTCCCTGCATTGCCACACCTCCATCAACCGATCAATCTCACGATTCCATCACCACAACCTGCTATTCCTAGTCCAGCCGAGACCGCCTTCACCGTTTCACCAGCTACGCCCGCCCTCAGCCATGCCATGTCAAATGATACCACCATTGTGCCGGGCTCGCCCAAGAATGGAAAGGGACCTGCGATGGGAATCAGAAAAAACAAATCTTCTCTCAGTCTTAAGCAGCGAACTCTATCAATCTCGAGCCCTGATGGTTCGGACGTTTCCTTGGGGACTCCTCTAAGCACCACATTCTCCTTTACCGGGCGGAAACCAGGCAACACAACAGCTACGGTGCAACCAACCCCCAGTGTCCCTACCTTCAATGTTGATGGGCTGCCAAGCGGGGGGATGCATTTGTTTGAAAGTGACATACACTCTCCGTATTCGCCCAGTTCTCCGAGCGCTGCCGTGACCAATGCGCCGATTCCTTTGGAGCCATGTCCCGACTCGTACCTACTCCGACCTTTCTGGCTCATGCGGTGTTTCTATCAAACCATTGCACACCCTCGCGGCGGATATCTGTCGACAAAATTGTTCGTGCCTCGCGACGTTTGGCGAGTGAAGGGCGTCAAGCTGAAGAACCTCGACGACAAGATCGCCAACTGCGATTTACTGACTGCAGCATTACAACGACTGGCGTCTGTGGATACGCTGGATGCTGATGCCGTACTGGAGGAAATGCAAGCACTCGAAGTCGTTCTAGATCAGGTACAGATGACACTCGCAAAAAAGCTGGGCAACGAAGTCGGCGTCCACGGCGTCTCGACTCTATTCAAAGATGCTTACACAGTCGGCAATGGATCAACCACTGGCGACAGCTCAGAGAAAGGCTCGCATGGATCTCAAGATCATGCCCAGAAGAGTGCAGTGACACAGGGCAAGTCGTATCTAGCATCGTGGCGAAAATTACGTTCAAAGAACTCGGCCGTAAATTTGAGCAGCATGGCCGGAGCCAAATCAGCCGGCCACGAAGTACCGAAGGATTCCTTGACAATGGCCACTCTTCCTATGACCAGCCTTCCCAACATCCGGTTCGCGAAGCGAGACATTGCAGGCGTGGTGTTTGAGGGCCCGAACTCTGGATACATGGGCAGCTTGGCGAAATTGTTCGACTCAGCCCAGATTCTGGGTATTTTCCCCTTATCTTGTCATCACTACAAGGACTTTACTAAACCTACCGCTAGATCAAATCGCTCGTCAAGTCGAAGACCCTGGTCTCAAACACTCTTCGCTCACGCACGTCGGTCTCGAGCTTTCGGCCCGTCACGCCGCCGAGTTCTTCGGTTTCTACATCTGCCGCTTCGTGCTCACAGATGTCACATTGATGCTGGATAAATTCATCAAACGGGGGAGCGAGTGGGTGCTGGTGTGATGTGATGAGGAACGAAGGAAACATCGCTAGTGCGTACAGGTATGTATACTAGTGTTGTTCACGCCGTCTCAATGTCGTTGTCCATGTCCGTAATGTCAGGTGTAGTAGGGGTATGTGTAGCAACCCTGGACCCCACCATCGCTTCCATAGTTCGGTACGGTACCGTTCACTCTTTCCATTCTCCATGTCGCTATTTCCATTTATGCTTGGTTGGAAGCTGGCTTGCATTGCACGGACGTGGTGGGCTGGTGTCTATACTGGAGGTTGTTTTTGTGACGAGTTATGTGTTTCTTCCATCTACTTATCGACTATCAGTGGGGCTTGCATTCCACCTGTTTATTGTTGTTTCTTCGCGACTCATTGTTGGTCCTGAGATATCCCCCCACCTGAGAATTTTTATCAGAGCGCATTATTCTTAGTGAGCGAGAGTGAGCCGACGGAAGCGAGGGTAAGAACAGTGTATAGAATGTCCGTCTGAATATATATTCTTTCTCTCAATCCTATACCACTTCGACGCGGATGACTCGCCCACCAGCAACCGAGTCCCAGGGAGGGAGGGTGACGAATGCTGACCCATACTATACGTCATGTGCGGGATGGGCGGAAGAAAGCACTTGGGAAACAGCGGCACCGACGAAGACCTACGAATCCAGCCAGCCCCTTGATCTCCCCCTTCCCCCTCCCCTTCCCCCTCCCCAGCCCCAGCAAGCAAGTAAGCAAGCAAGGCCCCGCACACAAGGCCAGCACGGCACCCCGACGAACGCAGAAGTAGAAGCGGAAGCAGAAGCAGAAGCAGAAGCAGAAATGGAAGTAGGAGGGGCCACCGGCGTGCGTCCAAGGAAGCAAGCCGGTAGCTGCTGGCTGGGCGGACTGCGGAGGGGATGGGAGGGATGGGAGGGACGGGATGGACGGACAGACGGACGACTTCGGGAGCACGTGCGCTTTGCTGGCGTTGAAAATGCCGGAATGATGTGATGGTGATAGAGAAGAAAGGGGGTGTTTTGGGTTATGCTGAGGGTGGTTGACGTGGACATGTAACGTGATGGCTTCTATGTATGGACTATGAGTGAAGTGTCAATATATCTTCGCTCGAGTAGGGGACCGCAGAGGCGTTCGAAAGCCATGGACATGCAACTGGACTAAACGTGAGAGCAGCACACCACCCGAGTTTTCAAACAGTACAGGGGGGCCCAACAACCCTATCGATTCTATCCTCGAGACTAAACGAAACTAGAATACCAAGAAGAGTTACTACGCAGTGAAGGAACGCGCCACACGAGAAATGGGAGCATGAACTCTCTCAACGCTTTCGTTCGGCGCCACGGCCGCATCGTACATCCTCGCCAATCGCTCTCTCGACCCTCTCGACAATCGATACCCGCGTCCCCACAGTTCCTTGTGTGTATACACGCCGCCTTTCATATGTGTCGGCCAATGACGCGGGTCCTTCACCTCACCCCCAACCGCCCTCTTCTTAGAGGAAGAAGAAGACGACGATGACGACGACGACGACCCCTTTGCCGACCCCGGGAGATTGAGAATACGGCTCCACGCCTGCTGTGAGTCTTCGAGGCTGCTGGATGCGCGGATCGTGCGGAGAATAGCAGTTGCATCGATGACTTCGGCTTGGATGAGACTGTTGGAAAAGGTGGAGAGGCACTGTTGTAGGGCGGCGATGGCCTCCCAGACAGGCTGGTTCATTTCCCAGTGCCAGGCGCGGCCCTTGGCAGTGAGGGCGGCGGAGAGGTTTGGGATTGCGGAGATGTAGTCGAGGTAGATGTCTGTTATCGTTCGTTGGGCCGGGGCAGGGGGTGGTGGGGCGGCGATGGGCGTCGTGTTGACCCAGGCGACCTATGCAGGTGGGGTCAGTGTTATGGTCGGAGGAGAGATGGGAGGTGAGAGAAGGGGATGAAAGTACCTTGTCCATGTCGAGGTTGTACTTAGTTCTCAGCACGGTTTCGGTAATATTCTGCACCAAATCCGCGGTCCCCTATTCTCTCAGTCAGTTACTCGTCCTATACCCCAAAAGACATGTTCAAACTCACTACAGCTCCCGAGCCCGAGCCTGACGAAAAACCCCCCCAATTCCGGCTCGAGTTCGTCGGGCCGCCAATGGTGATGGCAGCCGAGCTGATGATTGTCTTCAGGTCCTGGAGGTCGGTAGCGGCATCGGCTAGGATGGTGGGCGTGAGCAGCACGGCGGTGATGAGCATAGTGTTGAGAAGGCGGCCCAGGATGGTAGAAGACATGCTAAGTAAGGGAACGAGTGGTGGAGATGGTAGATTTGGTTGCTAGAGGCTGTAGGCTGTTGGTAGTAGGTTGTTGGGTAGCGGTGTTGATTGTAAAGGTGTTTGAGGAGGATGAGAGAGGGTTGGTGGCTGGAGAAAGAGATGAAGAGGAGCGGTGAGCCAAGTTGAGAAGTAGGTTCATGCGCTGATGGGAGTGGGAAAGTGCGTTCGCCTCCATGGGGAAGATGCCGATGGGAAGGAGCCAGGCGCGAGGTTGGACGTTTGAACGAGGTCGGTAGTCAGAATGGGAAGTGCGATCTTGAGACCTTTTTGACTTTGAAGTCGATGCCCTAGAAATTCTCACCTAGAATAAGAGAGTGTGTTGAAGCCTCTTTCTTCTTGTCCCTGTCATGAACACTGCTCTGTGGAATTCGATTGCTATATTCTTTGCGTTGGTGACTTCTTGATGAGCTTCGACACCGCTCCCAAACCACCAAGTCTAGTAAGAGGTCAAATAGAATAACATAGCATTACGCCATCCCGCTGCATCTACCAGAGCGTTAGTTTACCCGCCACAAAAACCACGGTGATCCATTCGATAGGCGTGGAATACATCCCGCAAAATTGTCACCCAAGTTTATTTAAAGGCCATAAATTCAAGGCTATATTCTCCATATAATCGTCGACTTGTGTCCTTTATGTCACGCATCCATTTGTCTTATAGCTAGATTTGGGCAGGTTCCTGGAATTATTCCCTCGTGGTCTAAGTCCCTCTCCCACACCCTATACATACGTCGAATGAGTACCAATCTTTCACATACGGCCATGCTCTCAGATAGAAGGGTGTGAGAGGCAGAGCTAGAACAAAGACATGATAAAAATTGAGATATGTCAATAGTATAAGATAAGTAAACCAAATGTGAGCTTCACCACTCTATATATATTAAATTCAAGCACAAATATAACACATACGACCATAGAATTCTAAACACAAGTTCTCTTCCCCAACTCGACGTTTGCCGTGGGACTGGTTACAGTAATTAATTTTGTCTAAAAACTAGAATCAGGATCTAAAGCACTTAACACAAAGGACCTAAACACTAACAACCGTTGAGACAGTGAACTAAGCTGCTTTAAGATATACTCATAGAGGATGCAGCGCGTACAGTATTAGCGCTTACATACACGTATACTACTTTGCCCCGTTCCTTTACCTTGTCCGATTACATAAATGGGGGCTGACTTGTGGAACCGCTGGCGCCTGCTATTCGCATCGCACTCGACTACGAACCATCTTTATCACCTCCAGGCTGTTCGCACAAGCTTCCCTCATTTAGCCATTGTCGGACGTCTACCACCAAACCGAGCACATTCGCATCCAATCCAAGACATTTCTCCCTCTCCAATCATTGGAGTAGGCCTACCTTGCGATCCGATCCGGGCTCACGAACACCAATGTCGAGAGTAAACTATACCCCCTTCGAAACCCCACCGGCAACGGCACAATGGGGTCGCACCGTCACGCATGACGACTACACCAAGATGCTACAAGGCTTCCAGCCGCAATCTATGGACGACAAGTGGACAATCAAAGCCGACACGCCTGAAGACGCTCAAGGCAACACTGTCGTTCACGCCTACTTTGGCAGGCAAAACTATGAGGAAATCGCGCTCACTATTGCGACGGGCGACCCCAACAAAATCGAGTGTCTGGACTGGGCCACAATCACCAAAATATCATGGAAAGTAGAGCACCCAGGTGGAACAGAGCTCACTGAAAAAGAGGCCAAGGAGAGGGCTATCAGTTTATGCAAGGGGCTGTTACGTTGCGCAATGGAGGAGGAGGAGGAGGAGGAGGAGGAGGAGAAGGAAGAGGAGGAGGATTGATCTATGTGGATATTGCGTCAATGTCTCCATGAAAGAGTATTCGTATGGCTTGCAGGTAGGCGGCGTTTGATCCTTGCCAGCAAGGAAACAAATGATGGCGATGAAAAAGGCTGATCTCTTTGCCGCAAACTCTCTTCGGAGATATCTCATCTTTCACATACGGCTATGCTCTCAGATAGAAGGGCGTGAAAGGCAGAGCTAGAACAAGGACAAGATAAAAATTGAGAGATGTCAATAGTTCTAGATACGCAAAAGTGTACCAAGA
Organism: Melanomma pulvis-pyrius CBS 109.77; assembly: GCA_010093585.1. NCBI lineage: Eukaryota > Fungi > Ascomycota > Dothideomycetes > Pleosporales > Melanommataceae > Melanomma > Melanomma pulvis-pyrius. The sequence goes on along the minus strand of MU001756.1, from coordinate 25,335 downwards.
ACAAGCGGTTGCAGTCTAGCGCGGCTTGCCATGTTGACGTAGTGAACTATTTCCAGCCAAATCTGAACATCACCACTCTATATATGTTGGATTCAAACACAGATCTAACACATACGACCATAGGACTTTGAATACAAGGCTTCCCGTTCGCTCAGCCCTATTTAAGCAGAGTACCGGCGGACTAGTAGTCAAGTGGGTGACCATTGGCGAATCCCTGCTGTTGTATGTTTTTGACTTTTTTGGGGTTCAACCTTTTGCCTCTCACGCTTCTTCTTTTTTGCTTCACATGGTGCATCACAACACTGCTACCATAGTGCAATCCATATATGGCGTCAATAATGTATATCCAAGTTTTCTGCCGAATACTGCCAACAGAAAGTTGTTTCAAATGATTCGGGTGTCAGACACGTTTACGATGATAATATTATCTCACTGGCTGTTTCCCACTGGCCGCCGTTGCATCGTTGGCCAGGGTATGCTCCTCTCCCGTGTCTTGTTTGTTGCTTGGGCGTGCTTCAAGTCTCAAATCAGCTGCATCCTCTGTCACTGCTTCGTCGTTCGGTACGGCGTTGTTATTTGGTGCGGCTGCATTGCTCGACCCTTCCCCATTTCCGACTCCTTCCGCTTCCTCTTGCCTCTCGCCTTCTCCTCGTTCTACTACATTCCCCTGTGTGTCTCTATTCACTAACTCGTCCAGCTCGTAAGCTCCGCCATTGTTGTCTACCCTGGACGGTCTTCGGATCTCTTTCCCTCCGACCTCAGAGGGTCTTCTGACCTCTGTGCCGGGTACCTCAGAAGGTCTCCTAACCTCTGTCCCCGGTACTTCAGAAGGTTTCCTAATCTCACGCCCTTCAACCTCAGACGGTCTCCTATGGCCGGGAACATACGCCTCGTAAGTGCTCCTGGAATCCTGAGCACCGACCTCCTGTTCATTAGTCTCTGCTCTAGCCACAATCGGCTCTTGAAGCTCCGCCGGTCTGGATTGCGGTCTCGGAGGCTGGACTGGTTGGACGACCAAGGGTTGCGCGTCTTTCTGAGCAGCAACGTCAAGTTGAGCTCTTTCTGCCGCGCGTCTTCTTTCCCTTCGATTCCAGAGGCAGGACAAGAGGAAACCGAGGCTGACGGCAACAGCAAGGCCGATGGTGATGGACAGGACCATAGTCGCGATTGTGGCCGGGGAAAATCCACTAGATTTGTTTGATGACTGAGTTGGAGGGCTTACTGCTATAGGCACAGTGGGCGTGGGCGTGGGCGTGGGCGTAGGCGTAGGCGTAGGTGTGAGCGATGTCGGTGGAGTTGATGTGGAGGTTATATCCTGGGTAGTGGTTATAAGCACCCTTCTGGTAGCATCCCAGCCTTCGTTGGGAGCAGAAAGTCAGTTCATATTATATAAGTAGTAATTTTCGGCGATGCTTCCAAGACTTTCAGAGCTTTTTGCAATAGAAAGTATTGGAAACTGCTAGGAACTTGACTCACGGCCTCCGGTCCAACTTGGCCAACAGCCTACATATAATCTCGGCCGTCGATCCCCTAAATTCAAATATATCGAGTAAGCCCACATCTTCCTTATAAGGGCTTGGAACTACCGGTTTAACTTACCAACGCTCTCATACACAGTTCCCGTGATACAAACAGTCTGACTAGAACTTCCAGAGCTTCACCTGGAGTATCAGCATGCCATAGACCACCGTAGTCTGCCTAACCAGGGCCAAAGCTCACCAAGTATACCGAAACTGCTTATTGGCAGCAATGCTGCCTTCAAGACATGTAGTATACACCGGACAGTCCGTGCCAGTGCGGCAACAGCGACCGAAGCCTGAAACTTGGTACCAGACGCCTGTTAAGCAGTTCCAGATTGAGTCTGCGATGGGTAAGTACATGTGTGGACATGTGTCACGTGACACTACGAGGAGAAATTGAAAGCTGACGTACATGTTCCAAATGTGGATACGAAGCCGATCGCCTGGGGTGGCGCCGAGGTCATTGTAGTAATAGTAACCACTGAAGCCATGGTGTCTGTCGCGAATATGTACCAAGAAACTCGAAACGCCGCAGCGTCGCGTTGGGGGGACGTGGCAAGGTATTAAAGAGAAGATAATAAAATATGTGCAAGAAAATAGTACAAAATAAAAACCGGGGAGATGGAAACGAGAAAATGGGAGAGAGAGAACCGACTATCAGCCTGGTATAAGTATCCCACCGTCAGCCTTGTCGCTCCCACTCCAAATCGGACCATTCATACTGAACTCAAAAGCCCATAGCAATCAACCCCACTAATCAAAGCTCAGGCCAGGCAATTGCGTGCGATGTCAAGGCGCGGGAGGATTCGAACACCCTATCAATGTAAGGCAGGCGCAAGGCTGGGGATTTTAGGGTTTTCAGCTGGAAGCGTCTTGAAACATAGACCAATAACATCGAGAATTATACCGTATTACTGCATGTGGCTTGAGAGATGGGGTAGCGATTGTGGCTTCGTATCTATCGGCGCGTCCAGGGTGTGAACCTGTGGGGCTTGGTACTCATGCTGTTTCTCCACAGCCGTCGGTGGCTTGTCTGCAGCCTGATTACTTCATGCGCGGAAAATGCCGAAGGCTGTGTTGCGTCCTTATCGGATTGAGGTCTTCTCTGAATGGCCGAGTTTCATCGAATATGCAGTCTGGGAGGGACGAATCAGCTCGCAGGATCATTCATGCAGGGTGTTGATACAATTGTGGCTTGGCTCTTTGTTTTATATCAACCAACTCCGACAGAACCCATCATCCGTTTTCATCAAGCCATGCTCACATTGTTCTACTCATTAGATAGATTCTGAAAGGGGTCATGTGATATGGATCTTACTATGCCTCGTTCAACATCTTTAGTACTACCGGACCTCCCTCCCATCGGCTTCTACAAAAACCTTCCTGTCCGACCCGTCCACCTCATGAAGCCCACTATCTCCCATTTCCACCACACCGCCTTGAGACACACCGTTGTTCATTAGCTCATTCGTATGCCCTCTATTATACCCATAGATATCAAGACCCCGCTTTTTCCCGGAAGTATCTCCAGCCCTTAGTATTGCATGCTGTTGATGTAGTTGCGCCTTCTTCGCATGCCGTCGGTAGATCCAGATCCCAAGAAGGGTGAACAGCACCGCGCCAAGGACGGCCCCTAGAACGGGGCCTGCAATCCAAGCGTGAGAGCGAGTGTTAGGTGATTTTGTTGCGGTGTCTGAAACGGATGTTGGTTGAGGTGAGGAAGTCGATGTTACGGTGCTCGAGGGAGTGAGGGTTGAGGATGAGGTCGGACTTGGAGTTGAAGTGGAAGTGATAATGGTTGCGTCAAAATTCCCCCTTGCCCACAGTGGCCAGCACTGGTAGTTCATGATAGGCTTCTGGTCGCTGATAGAATGGTATATTGTTCCGGTTATGCAGGATGTTTGGGCGGCAGTGCCAGAGCTAAATTCTGTGGTGTTAGACTATGCCAAGAAACACAACAGAAAATCAAGGATAAATTTAATAAAATGGAAAAAATTCGAGAATGCAGCCATTGAGAATTGCAGAAAAGCTCAATCCAGAGGACAGAGGAGGTTGAAGTCAAGGAGATAGTAGGAGACCGTTGACAGAAAAGCTTGGAACCAAGGAAAGATGAGGGGCAAGAGGGGCTGGGTAGAACTGACCAAGTAGTCCTAAGGTCCCCATCACCCACCATCACGCTCCCGCTCACACACCCCGTCGGAATGAAGCAATCGGTTCTTGAAGTCGGGCAGCATCTTCCATAACTCGAAGACGTCTGCCATGTTGAACTATCTCGGCACTTGAATGAGGAATCTAAACGCCATGGTTGTTAGCATCGTGGTCTTGGAGCGAAGAAGTTTGCGCCAACTTACATTTGCCGCCCGTAAATGTGTACCCCATAAGATTGTGCGGTAATGTTGTCTCCGCGCGTTTTGCAGGCTGGGTGATGGTCATCGCTTTCGCGACGACCTGGAAAATCGCACAAAAGGACAAAAAGCAGAGGAAAGACATTGCCATTACTGCGGCGAGCTAACACAGCTGCGCTTCAGAACTGGAAAGAAAAAAGGTTGCCTGATGGGCCGGAGGAATTCAAAACAAGGCGCCCAAAGAACTTCATGTGTGCGCAAAGAAGCCAGGGACGGATATAAAGGACATGGAGGTTGGCTGAGACCTAAGGAGATGAAAACTGCAACCAAGCGTCTCATGATGTTCATCGGGACGGGACGGGCGTAAATCGGTCAACGAGGCTGGCGTCCGGAATCTTAGCCACTGCCAAGGACATCTTCGCCCGTTCATTTGCTCGGTGAATAAACTAGCTTCTCCGTAGTCGCACGCGCCATACCTTTCTCTAACTAACTTACCGCAGTTCCCATCTAAATATATTAATACCAACGGCTAGTTTGTTCGATGGGTAGCTGTACATAATTCATCTACTCAAAATCTTGGCTTCAACTCTGGGCGCAGTTTCACGTCTGCTCTTAAAAACGTGTAAATCCAAAAGATTCCTTACACTACCACCGCGTTATGTCTGTCTTCAAGCTTGTGCTCACATAATGCTGTGATGACATGCCTCTGGATTATAGATCAAAGATCAAAGAACCCCATATCAACAGCTTCTTGCGGGAAAACGCCTCGCGAAAGTCCTAGTAACAGCTTTTCTTAACCGGAACAATGATGCGCAGAATCCTACGGACGCAAAACCATGCGGAAATGGCGGGAGCTTTGACCATGGTTTTTCGAAAAGCGTAGATCGAGACCAAGATCTACACTTACCTGGACCTATAAATGCAGGGCTTAGCCCTATGGGACTTGTGAGTCGGCAAACTCCTTAAATCTGCGGATTGTCAGAGAGATACATAGGAAGCTACCATCTTTAGTAACTTGACATGTTTAATCTTTTTTAGTTAATTTTCACTGTGATATATTGCCTTAGCAGTCAACTATATTCCTAAGTAACAGTCTAAGGACAAGAAGCAGGACTAAGGGTGTGGGTAGTTGAATGAATCAAGCCTTTTACTAGAACATCCTTTCGTGCCTTATCTCAAAAGGATTGATTGCCATGGCGGAATTCATGCGCACCCGGAACGAGTCTGACGTCACTATCCAGCGGTGTGACGGGACGGAAGCTGTAAAGCTCGAGAGCCCATGATCTGGCACAAGATGAGTATATTTGCCTCTATAATGTGCTGTGCATCAAACCCGTCCGAATCTTCACTCCTAGCCATCTCTAAAAGACCGCAAATCCGCCCGCCAAAACGGTTGCTCCCTAGTCAAACCCTAGAGCATTGAACAGGTTCGGTGAAAACAGGGAAAGAAAGCAGCAGTGAGACTTCTCAACATTAAGTTCGTTAACACGGCCGAGGCTGCACCTTGTGTGTATGTGTCTGTCAATAGTGCCGGCGAACGGATCAATTCGTACGCGATTGACATTCTCCTATGGTACACAATTGGGTGCTGGGCGACTTGTGAGCCAGCGGTCATTTTCACGACTATTTCGTTTGCCATTCCGGAATCCTTAGTATTCTCACTACTCAGGACGGCTGCCAGCTGTTCTTAGAAGGGTTAGAGACTGTAGGGGAAGATCTTAAAGTAGTCTGCAATGAGGTCGAGTTGACTAGGTCTATCACGGCGTGCGCAGGGGTGAAGTCGAAATCAGTCCAGATAATAGTATCATCGAGCACAACATGTCGCTCACCCAGTAGATGTTTATTCGAGTGTTGAAAAGATGATGGAGTCGGATTTGACGATGCGGGAACGATTCTCATGCTTGGCTCAATGTGGAATAGCGTAGAAGGCAGATCAGCATCCGAGTCTTCATTACGCTGATCCACAAATTGTTTGTCTAGACGCATTCTTATCAGAAGAAGACTTGTTACAACTCAGAACCATCACAGGCATTCTAGCTCTCACGAACAACATCGACACTTCGGTGGTCTAAGCACTGCGCCTCCCGATGAACTTGGCAACGGTCCGTTTGCTGCTAACTATACTTCAAAGGCCCCGCAATTAACGAAGACCGAAGGCTTAGAGGTAGCATCACCCTGTGTTTTAGATAACGACCTCGTGCCAAGGCTAACGGACTGAAGTCGCTTCCTTCGTGATCCGATTAGAGAGACGGCATAGATCAACGAAGGAGCTAATTTTCATTGAGGAATATCCCATGGGTGATATTAGTTGGTAGGCAAAACGATCAAGTCGGTCTTGCAAAGCACTGCTGTAGTTGCCAGAGACCACTTTGGTGTCCTAGGTCGGCCCTGCGATGCTATGATGTAGTTGCCAGAGACAACTTTGGTGTCCTAGAAGAGGAGGCAACCTAATCATTCCTTAAAAAAATACTAGCTCTGTATAAGCATTGTAGATTGTTCAAATTTCATGTACGAAGGAGCTGGCTTTGATTATGGAATATCCCATAGGTGATACTAGGTAGTGGGCAAAACGATCAAACTGGCCCTGCAAAGCACTGCTGTAGTTGCCAGAGACGACTTTGGTGTTCTAGGTTGACCCTGAAAGCTCTGTTGTAGTTGCCAGAGAGCACTTTAGCGTCCTAGAAGAGGCGGTCAGATTATTCCTCAAAAGATACTAGCTCCTTCGTATGTAACTTCTAACTGTTGGTGCAGTATCCCCAAGTTTGTCGGTTTGACAGTTGCTGATCTCGTCGGGCTCGGCAGCTTGGTTGTGTGATAGAATTTTATCGCACAATCCCGAATTGATGCAAGACTAGCACCTCCGGGCTTACAAGGGTAATAGAGCTGCGCCTTTCAAGCATGGATGTTGGTGACGTCGTTTATCCTGGAACGAGCGCGAGACTAACAACATCCTAGCTCGACAATGCCCCAATGGGGCCAAAACGCTATTTGAGTATACGTGAGATCAAAATGCCGCGGTTCAGAAAATAAGCTAGGAATGGCCTCTGTCTTGTTTACTTCGGCTAAGGAATCAGACGAACGTTGGCGTTTTCAAAGTGGTCGCATCAATGGAGAGTGTAATCTCGATCAAAGTCCGGAGCATTTATTTCACTCCGAACCTTATTTCCATAAATGTAGTATCTCTAATTTACGTACACTCCTACCGCGCCAGCTCAACCTTAACAATTGGACTACTGTAAACCCTCGTCGCCTAAATAAAATAATACATTAAACTAAAGATGAACACAGCCTAATGTATCGTCTGTGGGGTGACCTTCGTCATGTGGCCAAAAGCTAGAAAGAATATGAAAATAAGGTGTAAGTGAATCGTGGATGGTAACAAGGAAGACGTTGGTTCTTTCCATGTCAATTACATTACACCCCCGTCCGGGACCTCATCCCACCCGATATCCTCGAGGTAAACGAACTTCGTGGTTGAGAATGTTGAGATTGTTGAGAACGGTGAGAACGGTGAGAACGGGGAGAACGGGGAGGCTTTCTTAGACTCCGGTACATCAGAATGGAAGATGAGTTTCCCAAAAATTTATTTTAGGTAATATTAGCCTGCACCGTCCCCGTGCTCACCCTGATGAGGGATAGTGCGGAAGGCAGCCATCTCTTGGCGATGCCTCATGAGTCATGCCCTAACAAACGCAACTTCCAAAAGGTCTCCCACTGCTCTTATCCTCACACGCTCTGCCTTCGCACAAATTACTTTCTCAGTTCAACCTGCCTGCCTGTGAGAGATGACTGGCCTCCCACTGCTCTTATCCTCACACGCTCTGCCTTCGCACAAACTACTCAGTACAATCTGACTGCCTGTGAGAGACTGGCCTACGTAGACAACAGCTTTCAGATCAGCAACTGAGTCTTCATTTCTTTCACTTTCCACAACACTAAATCATCGACAATGGCGGCTTCACAATTTGGTCGTCCAGATGCGTTTCTATCAGAAGAAGAACTGTTACGATTCAGAACCCTCACCGGCATTCTGGCTCTCACGAACAACATCGATGATTCGTCAAGTGGCCAAACAAACATCATTTCTACAGAAGACCCTAAAGGACAACTATACCGGAAGCTCGCCGAATTCACCGACCTACTTGTGAGACACAATGAGGTAGTCGCTGTCCTACCTTCTGACAGGAAAGGTGGACTCCTCAGAGCAATCGAGATGTCACATGATGAGAACAACGAATCGGACGATGAGCGAGAAGACGAGCGAGAAGAAGAAGAGGAAGAGGACGGAACAGGGCCAGCAGTTATGTTCGGAGGCAATCCTCGTGACGAGGACAAGGGTAAAACGAGGTCCTCGAATCCTAGGCGCGTCACCTTACATACCGAAATCACGATGGCCAACCCGTTGCCAATCGAGGATTATGTAGGCCATTGGCTTATCGAAAGGACAACTGGACGACTGAAAATCAGGGGATTTCCTCAGACCGATGTTTCATTTAGTGAACATGGAGCGACCATCGTCGACCTTGCCCGAAAAACGTATCTCACTTCGACTGATGAAGAGTGGAAGAAAGCCTACCTCAAATTCTCGGGTTACGTGCTGACGGCGTCTTGCGCAAAGATAAATGGACGGATCGCTCGTGGGGACACCACCAAAAGGAAATTCCTCGGCTATCTCAAGCGGACTGGAGCTCAGCTTTCAGAGGAAGTCCCAGCATCAAGTTCAATACCTTTGGAGCCTGTTTCTGGGCATTTATTCTCGACGAAGCAGACTTACATCATCAAGCAAATCATACAGCATCTCAAGTGGATGGACATATCCCTTGGAGATCTCTCAGATTGGGACAAGGCCCTAGAGCGCGAAAAGCCCATTCACTACGATAAGGAAGGAAGACTAGTTTTCCAGACACTACTAGCACTGACTATGACGGCTCTTGTCGATGCAGCTCGAGAATTGTCATCTGAAAAGCGTAGTGCACAGCTATACAAGTGTGAACACCTCTCTGAATGGGAGGAAGATCCTCGATCGGAAACATTCGCTTTGTTTGCTGAAAAGCTAAACTGGCGAGCGTCCACACTGAGTCTCTGGATGGGCCTCTTTGTGTCCCTCAAAAGCGCTCTACGAGCCCTTATCAAAGATCATCTAGCATTTCTCCAGAAAGCATACATTATAAAAGGCTTCGTCAAAAGATCAGCAGAACATCCCCCCTCCGAAACGAGTTTCCCCAGGCCGCAGTTTGCGGCATCAACTTCGTTCTATCATGATTTGGAACCGAGTAGCGATCCCACCGAAGATCTCACCGAAGAGCTCATCGAAGGAGTCGCCCACACAGACTTGGATAAAGAAAATTATGTTGGCGAATGGGAAGGCATTGATGCCAACGTGACTCAGAACGAATGGGGGAAAGCTGCCCTTGCGTACATGGACCTGATCAGCCTTCACCAAGTGGCTATAACTGGGCTGTCACGAAGAAGGAGGCCAACATCCGCAGACGATGTGAAGAAGGTGTTCTTGCAAAAGTCAAGATTCGAGCATATTAGGTGCTATCAAGATGACAAAGACAGAGAGTGGATCCCGATTGAGAACTTGCTGATGGACTTCGAGGTTCGATCGGGGGAAAGGTTGACCACTAGACAGATAGCTTTGGTCACAGATTGGATCCGATATCACAATTTTGGAAAGGTAAAGGCCGGAACCCTTCGTAAGACGTCTTCGTTCTCGGGAACTTTCCACTGCGAAACAATTATAATAAGCCTACACCTTCTTGCCAAGAACCGAGAAGATCTCGTGCAGAACAGTGCGGACACAACCAGCGCCGCCGGCCCGGAACTTCCAAGCAAGCCCGTCACCGATCGTTTTCTCCCTGCGATTGAAATCTTACCGGTATCTAAAAGGTGCTGTCCTGCATGTGACGCATTGGTTGCTTATCTGGAATTCAATCAAGAAGAACTTATTCGATACCCTGGAAGTCACAGTACATGGACTGCTGCTGCATTGCCTCCCTGGATCCCGAAACAAGCGGGTCTAGATGTCATTGAAGCCGCAAATTCGAAATTCCGCCAACGAGTTAGGAAAATTATAGAAACCCAGCAAAGGAGAGAAGCGGCTATGGCGGAAGGCAAATTGCGGAAGTCGTCTAGTCCAGCATCAAGCACCGGAACGTCTCCAGCACATGACCTCGATGATGAGGAGCCCCAGTTCGTGGATAGGGTGGCCCCAATCCCGGCCCTTAAGCACGCGAGAGACGCGTCGGGAGACTATTCGAAGAAAAAGGCGAAGCCAGACGAGAACTCATGAATGGTTTACATTGCTCTACGAGTCCTTGACTAATGGACGGAAGAAGCGACATGTCTGAAAATCATTTGTAATATTAGTTAATTTCACTATGGGCGATGAGCAGGAATATCGGCAATGTGATCTTCATCCCTGGAACCCACTCCCTCTGCAATTTGTTGATCGGTTGGTGTTCGCGCCCCTTGTTTTAGTGCAAGGCCGAATGGTAGAATATCATCCTCCTGCTCGTACGCCGGCCTTTCATGATCCCCCTCATTGCGCGTATCATGAGTAAGCCATAGTCATTGTCCTTTTGAGATAGCATCTGCCCCTTCTCCACGTTCGGCATGTAGCTATAAATGGGACATGATAATGCCCCAACAGTTCCATGAACTTTGATATGTAGCCAGCCTATGCTGCTGTCTCGAAATGGCTATTTCCAACAAACAGTCGCATGGTCTTTTCGCCGTCTGCATCAGGATGAACGACGTCGCCAACATCCATGCTTAAAAGGCACAGCTCTACTACCCTTGTAAGCCTAGAGGTGCTAGTCTTGCATCAATTCGGCATCATGCAATAAAATTCTATCACACAACCAAGCTGCCGAGCCCAGCGAGATCAGCAATTAGAACACCAGAGTGGTTTCTGGCAACTAAAGCAGTGCCTTGCAGGGCTAGCTTGAACGTTTTGCCCAATATCTAAATCGCCTATGGGATATTTCTTAATAAAAACCAGCTCCTTTGTAGGTCCATGCCATCTCTTTAATCGGATCACGGAGCCTTTGGCCTTTCGCTAATTGCCGGGCCTTTGAAGTATAATTAGCAGCAATGCACAGTTACCAAGTACATCGGGAGGCACAGTAATTGGCAGACTGAACATAGACTGAACATTGGACTTGGTAAACATACAATGAAAACTTATCAGGATATGGTCACACCGGTAGAAAGGCCATAATGGTTTCGATATCGGATATTTCGGGTATTCTTGCTATGAACATAGTGCTAATGGGATCCGCTATCACCACCCACCGACGTCTAGACCCTATTTACTTCTTACTTTTCTTTGAACCTCGCCCACCCCTCGGGGCTTTGCTCTTGTTTTTGTTAGCACCACCACTCCCGCCACCACTTCCGCCCCCCATCATCACTCTGACCTTGCTCACAGGCATAATGCCGACGACTTCAGGCTCCTTCCAGCCTCGGATGAGGTCAATCTCCTTTGGCCAGATCCTTTCTACGTCTTTGCTGGTCTTGTCCAATGCTTTGGGATCTTTTCCAGCATGGTCCCATTTCGCTAGAATCTCTTTCACGGCTTTGCCCCTCTTGAGAGAGCCCGGCTGCATTTTCGCTTTGTACTTATACGAGGCAAGAGAGGACCATGGCGCGCAGACTGGGATTGCGGAAAGGAGCTCGTCATCAGGTAATGGACGGCCGATGAAGGCGTCCAGACCGAGGAGTCTAGTATTCATGGTCTCATCATCGTCGCCATCATCATCTACAGCATTTCCTTCTAGTGCGGCACGTCGCGCGTCTTCGGCGGCTTTTCCAAGAGCCTGGACTCGGAGGTGTTGTTCACGGCGGCGCTGTTTGTTGGCTTCCGCCGCCTCTTCTTTTGCCCTCCTTGCTTGGGCTTCATCTTCGGCTGCTTTCTGGCCAGATTGAGAGCCAAGTAGACGCATTGCTAACACTCGATCTTCTTCGTCTTGACCGGCGTATTTCGCGGCGAGCTTCTTCGCTTTGCCTCGTTTGCCGCGTGGGAGAGGCCCATTGCCACTTGCTTTTGAGGTTTGAGATGCAATTGTACCAGGGCCCTTGACTGGAGGTTTCATATCGTGATCTTCGACAGGAATATCTTCATCATCCGCAGCGAAAGCATTTGGATCTAAAGAATCAGGGTTAGTGCTAGTGGGAAGTTGACCTTTCTTTAGCAAACGACGCTCCCGTGCAGACAAGTGACGTGGTTTGATCTTTCCCGGGCTCTGTTCAAAGTCTGCAACGGATCCCGCATCATCTTGTGAACCTTCATTAGACAGTCCCAGCGTTTTGAACTTGGGTGCGATATCTTTATGGACAGCCCTTTCCGTCTCAATATCAGAGTCAGATTCGGATTCAATCCCTTTTGAAGCGCCCGTTGATTGGAGCGGATTGGCTTGCTTTGTAGATTCTTCTTCTGCGTCGCTCTCATCTGACTCTTCCTCAAGCTTTGCATCAGGGAAGTCTTCTTCCGATTCAGATTCAATCTTGGCATCGGGGAAATCCTCATCGCTGTCGGAAACGGAATTCTTGACTTTTTCAGACTCTTTCTCCGCCTGTAAATTCTCCATTTCGGCTGCAATAAGTGTGGATAGTGCGGGTTCATTGACGCGGTGCTTCCGGTGTCTAGCCTTGCTCTCCTCGCTAATCTCGAACATGACTGCCAAACCAACGATGAGTTGCGCTGGAGGTAAGAACTCCTTCTTGCCTTGGATGTTGAAAACGCCTGGGGCTAGAAATTCTCGGGCCGAGCCGATCTTGGAAACCTGGTCGCTATTTACCCACCATGCAGACATGAGTGCCTTCGAGTCCCAGGCCTCAGATGTAGATACGGTGAGGTGGCCTGCTTGCGACAATGTCGATGGCGGGATTGGGGCGTCTGGGGTATCGGGATTGTTTTTGATAATCAAGGGAACGGCGCCCTTGAGATCCGCATGAACGTAAACATCTCCTTTTCTGAAATACTTCCTGTATATTATCTCGTTTTGTTGGGCGTCCTTCCCTCCAAGGACCAAGTATCCGTCTGATGAGATGAAGTAGATAAACTTTTCGAACCATTGCTGTCTCCGCACTGGACGCAGAACCTCCTTCTCTTGTTTCAGTCCCTTCTTCAAGTCTTCGTTGACCTTCCGCTCATGGCTCTTGAGAGCCTTTGAAGATGCTTGAACTGTTCGCACTTCCTTGTCCGCGGCTGACCTCTTTTGATCAAAGTACTCTGTGGAGTTTGCCCAGGCTGTTAGACCAAGATCGACATCAATCGCCAACTTCGGTTTAGCTGCTGGTGTAGGTATCGGGACTTTCTTTGAATCTGAAGGACTAGAATCCTCCTCATCTGATTCGCCGCTGACAGAGCTAGTTTCGTAGCCCTCGTCTTCGGCTACCTCACCCTGTTCCCAGACAGACTCGTCCAAAAGAAGAGTAACAGTATTTTCGTACAACTTCAGTGGGAGCTTTATAGATTCCGCTACTGTATTCCCCTGATCCTGTTCTCTTTCGATTAAGCGTGCGATTTCCCCCCAGTCCATTCCCTGTCCTATTAGACCATTTACAGCTGCAATAGCCTCTTCAACACGATGGACGTTTGCTAAGATAGCTTCCGCCTTTCGAAAGTTGAGTTCCTGGACTTGCTGCAACCCGCCGATGCGATTCTGCTGCTCTTGACGTGCATGATCTAGTTTCTTCTTTGCTAACAGCTCCCGCTCATGAAGCTTTGACTCCAGCTTTTGACCTTCGATTGAGGAAAAGAACTCGTCGACAGCTTTGTTGAATGTGGGGAACTCCACAAAAGTAATGTTTGAGTTTTCGAATTGCTGGGGGCGGAATGGATGGAAGTCGTCATATAAGAGGTTCGGTTGGTTGGAGTCTTCAACACCCACTTTCTGCATAGTAGGGTTCGGTTTCGCCAGGATGTATCCCTTCACCTGATCAGACTCTGTGATCGAGTCTGATATTTTCCTAGCCTCCCCCAAGGCCTCGAGAAGCTTGTCTAGAAGTGCGTCATCTGCAAGCACCTGCTCTGGCTTGAGGCTCGAGTCAAACTTGGCAGCATGCAGCGCGTGGTCCACTAATAGCGGAGAGCACTCTGTTATTGAGACTGCAAGTGCCTTTCTTAGTGCGTCTTTCGTTTGCTTCTTCGCCTTTTTCCCAGTTGCTGCCGGCTCCTGCTGCCTGTCGATTGCTTTCTGTAGCCCCTCGCGAACCCTCACTTTTGTGAGTTCCGGCACACCTCCGAAATTCTGCCGCAATGAGAGATTATACTGCAATCCGACGCGTAGCCTCTCATGTTCGGCGCCCTCTTCGACGTTGCGTAGTAGTGCCAACACATTCAGATCGGCATCGGTAAGGACGATGTTGCCGCCAGCATAGAACTCCAGGTATAGTTTGTAGAGGCCGTCGGAGAACTGGAACTCTAGTATGCGGTCGGTTCCGATTTGGGATATTGATGTCACCCTCCTTGTCTTTAAGTACTTGCGCAGGCGAGCTACGAAGCCCGAAGGGGCCGCGGCGCTCGTGCGGGCATAGCTAGTGAGATGGCAGCGGAAGCCAGAGTCGACTATCAATTGCTCGCGGAGGTCGGGCTTATGGAATTTGAACAAGAATATTCGCTGAAGGTCTGATAAGTACCCCACAAGGCATACTGCGGAACCAGACGTACGGAGGAAAGGTCGTAGACATTGGAGACTCGGAGTGAGCAAAGAGCCTTTGAAAGCTCATGTGCGAGGACCTGAGATATAATTAGTGTAGTCTTAATTTCTGTTTGTCGGTGTAGCTACCTTCACATCTAATGAAGAAAATCTCTGCTTCATGTTGGAGTAGTGGCGGCGGACGAAGTGCGTTGGTGGGGTAGATTTGATGGACAATGACGAGGCATGCACGCCAAGATATTTATGTGGCGGCGTAGGGCTGAGATTTCGCGTTGACTGAGTATTAGTCAAGTTGAGCTCAAACACGGTTTCACGGTTTAAATATATTTGCTCATTCACTTTAGCTGTTTGTCATTTTGTTGCCGCTCCGTTTGGGAGATTCTATTCGCATTGCTTCATCTGTGAACAGAGCAAGGGTTTGCCAAAGCCATATTGACTTTCGGCATGTTGGGCCAGTCCGTTTTGATAGGCCGTCTCTTCCAATTTTCAAGTCATTGGTGGCATCAGCCATAAGTTTTTCCTCCTCCAACGGAAATCATGCACCGATTCTCCCGTTTTCTTTTTTTTTTTTTTTTTTCCCTTGAACAAAGGAGAAGAAGGTGAGATTGAAGTGCAACAGGACACGGGAGGGGTGGCTTTTATATGTAGGAGCGGCACACGTCTCGCTTTAGGATTCTCTAAGCACGTAGAAGAAACGATGCGTAACACCGGCGTATGACGATGTTGGTGGTCTTTATTTCCCTCCCGCCGCTTCACATGTCGACGGCAGTGCTCTCACAAAAGGCTCAGGCCCATGAACCGGTTCTCATGGTCTTTTTTACCTCTGCCCAACCAAGCCATATCACTTCTTTCTTCTCACTTCTGTTTTAGACTCAGACGTCGAGTCGCAGAGCGCTTCGGCAGTACATGAATTCTGGGCATTTAGTCTTTGCGTGTATTTCCAATGGGTTGTAAGTCAAGGACAGACGGCGAGTGGAGCGGTACTTATGTAGGCCAGGAGGAGCAGCGGGAAGACTAGCCTACCTCACCTCCTGTCATTGTATTATCTCCGGTATACGTTGCTTGTCCATACTACTAGATGGTGCGTAGCAACACCAAACTTTTCCTGCTCACACTTCCCCCATGTATGCGGAGCCACGTATATCCGCGTTTTCGGTCCCCCACATGCGTCAGTGTACGAGTAGTTCTCGCTGCTAGCAGCAACCACATTGATGATTTGATCTTTGATCTTTCTTTCTTAACACTCACGTCGCCCATTGGGCCTCTTTCGATTGGTTTTGTTTTTCCCTTGAGTGTGTGGAAGACAGAGAAGCCGAAGCGGAAAATATGCAACAGAGGGGTTTATATAGGTAGCTTCGAATTTGACGTGGCGTATGTGATGTGATCCTTGTTGGGGGGCGCTTTCAGAGGCCGAAATTGTATGACCATCTTGAGCGCTAGGACGTTACGTTTATAGAATGGTTTTGGCGAGGGTTGTGTGCCCATATTCAGAAGTGAAGTCGTTGAAGAAGTTCTGGAACTTATCTGATCCTACGGGCTGTGCCCCTGCTTCAGTCTGTAAATAGAAGTCGTGACGAAGTCGTGACGAAGTCAACTGTCTCAAAGATCCCGGAGAGGAGGGTCTAAGAGATTCACAGCACACCAATAAATCAACGGGAATAAGACTTTTGAGATTGAATTGAGATTTAACTAGCTATTCCTATAGTTTCTCAATCCCCTAAGCACATATTGCTGGTATAATATCTCCCCTTTGGTACTTGGATGAAGATTAAATCCATGCTCTGGGGCTAGCTTCTCAAGGTGCAATGTCCTTCACAGAACCTAGGGCTGACACCAGATCGCGCCCAGCAGCCTGATTCCACTCGGGAAAGAGACCCCCAAGCGCGTTGGAAGCCTTCTGGGCTATCGAATCGCAATTGAAGTTGCCTAGAGTCGGGTGTTGGGCCTTGAATGTGACAGCGAGAACGTCGCCTCCTTTGATCTTGACGCCGACGAAGCTTGGAATGGTGTAGAGATTGTGTGCAGGGTGGTTCTGCGCAGACTCGACAGAAGCTTCGATTGTGCCTGCAACTGTTCCAATCAAGAGCTTGCGAATCTGTTCGGAACGGTGGTGGCCTTCGGATACCCAGATGGCCATCTTTCCGTCTATGAAGCTATTGAAGCTCGGCAGGAGAACTGGAATGTCGCGCCACCAGTCAAGGGATGGCCATGGTCGGTATACTCCATCCCATTCTCGACAGTTGCCCCTTTCCGCAGGACAGGAACAAGAGTTCCCGGTAGATCGCTTGGCAGAGGGCGGCCCCTCCCATATCTCCCATCGATTGAGGCCGCTTGTCTCTGATAGTCACGGCGACGACGATGGTCTCTTGCTGGGAACCTGAAGCAGGGTCCGTGGTGTTGGTGAGGACAAAGGACGTATCGGTCGGGCGAAGGTCCCAGTCGGTCGAAGTAGGCCTAGCGGTGACGGCAGTCGTCCAGTTGATTCCTATGTTACATTAAATATGAAGTACGACGGAAAGCAGGAAAGAGTTTTGCCTGCCGTTGACTTACCCTCGGGGACATCAACGGCTGGAAGTGCGGCGACGAAGGCAGCGAAGCCCGCAGCGATGAGAAGAGTGAGCAGCTTCATAGCTCCGCTCGGGGGTGGGGTTCTTAGGAGTTTCATGGTGATATTATAGTCCTATTATTGTAATAGTCGTAGTAGATTGGTGTGGAGAAAGCAGGGTGGGGGAGAGGAGAAGAAGAAATAGGAGCTGAGTCTAGTTGACGTTGACATCCACGGAAGGAGAAGAGCAGTGTAGCAGTAGATGGTTTTCTCTTTTACCTGAACAGTATTTGGAGATAGTATGAGAGTAATAGCGATACTAGCAGGTAGGCGTAAGTAAAGATGGTGAGGGACATCTTCGCCCGAGAATGTACACTCAAGTATATGCCTGAGATCTGAAATAGACATCGTGTCTTCATGCAGTAATTCAACCTCCTAGACACAAAAGTTACCCAAGTCGTATCCTTACTCCAGATAACCCCATATGTATATCTTCTATCAAGTAATTATTTTCTACTTTCCGCCTTCGTCGAAGACTAAAGAGGCACGTGAGAGGCCACTAGCCGGAAGCTTAACTAGACCATGAGATATAGACAGGAGAGATATTATTATAGAATAATAAGAAACTTCAATGCCATCCATTGTAATTGACCATCCAGCAATAACTTTAGGATAAAGGGTAGAAGCCCTCCTGGTGCATACAACTAGATACAATAGTGCAGAGCCAACCCTTTGCCAAATTGTTGGAACGAACTGTGCTTCCGGTGAGATATTTGCAGGAGCTGCCCTCAACAGTGGTGTTATACATATGTTGTTGGAGAGGGGTTGTCTAGCAATGAACGAGTCGTTGCAGCTACCCCACATCACGTCATATATCCTCGAGCTACCCCGCGGTTGGAGGTCCGTCTCCAAAAATGCACTCCGAACTCCATCCGAGGCGGCGATATCTTCCGATTTGTAAGGCATGGAACTCCGACCCCGTAGGACCCTTTAAAACTCCCAAGATATAGTCCCCTCGCCTCGCCTCAACATCATTACACAAGCCCCCATCAATTAGGACCGAAGCAAACATGACCTCCTCCACGTTCCCCCCAGCAGCCCTCAAGCAAATAGTCCAGGAAGTCGCGACCCTCCTAAAGGAGCGCAAGGAAACAATCTCGGTTGCAGAGACCGTACTCATCCCTTCCTATCTGTCCCTCAAAAGCCTGCTAACATGACCCCAGGCTGCAGGAGGGCTAATCTCCGCAACCCTCCTCTCCTTCCCCGGCGCATCCGGCTACTACAAGGGCGGCCTCACCCTCTACACCCTCGAGTCGCGCATCGCATACGCGGGCTGGACCGAGGCCTTTCTCAAAGACTACAAAGGACCCACGCCCGACATCGTCAGCGGCCTTGCAGAGCATACTCGGAAGGCGCTAGGGAGCACATACACGGTGAGTGAGAGCGGGACGGCGGGGCCCACTGGTGGAGCGACGAGGAATCGGACGCCGGGGTATGTGGCGCTGGCTGTGACGAGCGAGAAGGGGACGGTGACGAGGGAGGTGGAGACGGGGCTGGGGGGCGACCGGGAAGCGAACATGGTGCAGTTTGCAGTCGAGGGGTTGAAGCTGGTGAGAGATGTTATCAAGGGGGAGGGGAAGCTGTAGGCGGAGCGAGGAAGTGCGTATCTAGGGTTTCATATGTGGGTTCACAGCATAAGTCAACCTGGTCTCTTTCTCCTCAGACTCAACAACACGTCTCCGACTCATTCACACGTCTCTTCCCCCATCACGGCCAT
This sequence comes from Melanomma pulvis-pyrius CBS 109.77, assembly GCA_010093585.1. Lineage (NCBI taxonomy): Eukaryota > Fungi > Ascomycota > Dothideomycetes > Pleosporales > Melanommataceae > Melanomma > Melanomma pulvis-pyrius. Next base: position 6,481 of record MU001756.1, on the reverse strand, counting down.
GACTCTGCAGCGCCAAACCACGCATCTGCATTCACACACCGCTGCCTCCTTCCAACAAAACCCCCCCTCCCCCCAACTACCACTCTCTTACCGCAAACCTCAGCGTCCAACCTCCCACCTCCAACCCCCGCACAAACGCACAACCAACAATCTAGCCTGCCTTCAAGAACCCAGATCCCCATTCTCGTCCACCTTCCCCCCTCCCTCACCAACCCACCCACCATGCCATCCGCCTACCTGATATCCTACTCGCGCGACGCCCTCCGCTCGGGCTCCGCCTCCGCCCGGCGCGACCTGGACCGCGCGATCCCCGCCCACGCGCACGAAATCGCCACGCTGCTGTGCGCGGGCTGGCTGCCGCCGCCGCCAGACGTCTGCAGGCGGTACTCGGGGGTCAGTCGGCGGGTGCAGGACTACGTGCTGCGGGATCCGCGCGCCGCGCAGGGAGTGTGAGTGCGCCCTTTTTTTTTTTTTTTTTTTCCTGACTCGTGGTCTTGACATATGGCTGGCGTTGCTGACGGGGGCCGTGGGTAGGGACGATGGGGTCGATGCGGTGTTGAGGGCGCTGGGGCAGGGCCATGGCGCCGTTGTTTTGCTCACCGTGTGTGTGCTCGGGACGCATCGGAGTGTGGCGGCGGCCGAGGTTATTGGGCGGCGGTTGGCGCGGAGGGGGGTTAGGGTGCATGTTCGGCATGTGCATCGGCGGAGGAGGGAGGGGGATCCTTTTTGAAGGGGCGGGCGGATGGATGGATGGGTGGGGCGTAAAATTGAATCATGGATGCAATTTTCCTGGGCAATGGCACAGTGGAGAGCGGCAGAGGAGCCTGAGTGGGAAGTATGAAATGGTTGGCAGGCAGGCTCTACACGCACATCTACTTACTATCACACGTGGTTTCTAGTTCACGCCCGCCTTCTTGTACACGTCGTCGACAAACTTGTGTCTCTGGACTGCTTCTTCCCACCCCAGGACTCCCCCTTCCACGCCCTTCCCATCCGCGATCGCCTCGTACAGCCTCGCCACATTCCGCCCATAGATCATCATCTCGCTGAACGCATCCTTGTCCACCTCCACCGTCTCCGTGACGCCGCTCTTGTGCTCAAACACCTCGATCTTGACATTGTCCTCGGCAATCTGCAGATAGGATTCTGGGCCCGTCATCTGGATCTCGCCTTCGGTGCCGTAGATGCGCCAGATGTGGCCGGCGGTGTTGGAGAAGGCGGGCCCGCCGCGGAGATGGTACGAGAGCACGGCGCCCGAGGCGAGGGTGCCGTGGATGAGGACTTGGTCGTGCGAGGTGCGTGGGGAGGTCTTGGATGTGGGTTCGCCCGTGGCGGTGGTTATGCGGGTCGAGGGGTAGGATATGTTGAGGAGCGGGGTGTAGGAGGTCAAGGGGCCGAGAACGAATTGGATGGACTCGAGGGCTGAGTATGGTCAGTCAATGGGTAGGGGGCTGAAGGAGGAGGGGGACAGACAGTGGATGCCATAGATGCTCAGCAGGTTCCCTCCGATGCTGCGATCGTTCTGGTACAAAGCGTTCTCCGCGACGGTGGCGCCAAAGACTAGCGGCGTGCCGTGGAAGGTGGAGCTCAGCACTTTGCCAATCTTCCCGCTGTCGATGACGGCTTTGATCTTCTGGAGGGCAGGGGACACGTGGGCTTGCAGGCCCACCACGGTCTTGACGCCCTTCTCCTTGGCGAGCTTCAGCATCTCCTCGGCCTCGGCGGCGTTCTTCGCCAGCGGCCACTCGCAGAAGACATCTTTTCCGGCTTTCAGGCTCGGGAGCAGCGTCGGGTGGTGCTTGTCGACGCGGACCGAGCACACGACGAGGTCGATGTCGGGGTCGGCGGCGAGGTCTTCGGGCGTGCCGTAGGCCTTGGTCGACGAGGGGAGGCCGTGGGCTTTGATGGCGGCGTGGGCGCTCTCAAGGCTAGAGTTGCAGAGGGCGACGATTTCGTACTTGGGCGAGGCTTTGAGGTAGGGGAGATGGGCCCAGACGGACCAGGATTGGGAGGAGGAGAGGCCGATGAAACCGATGCGGATTGGGGGCATGGTTGAAGGGGGAGTGGAAGTGTGGGTCTTGAAGTGGGAGTGGGAGTGGGAGTGGGAGTGGAAGTGGAAGTGGAAGTGGAAGTGGAAGCAGGAGTGGAAGTAGAAGCAGGAGTGGAAGTGGGAGTGGGAGTGGAAGTGGGAGTGGGAGTGGAAGTGGGAGTGGGAGTGGAAGTGGAAGTGGAAGTAGGGAGACAGAAACGTGTATGAAAATCTGGATTGAGAGAGGAAGGAGGATTGATTGAATGAACTGGAGAGCCTATTTCAACCATCTCTACGTCTATATTTTATACCTCCTATTTGGCCCCCTACTGGATGACAAAGACTTTCGGTGTTGTTGCGGAGAGAGCTGCGGAGCTGCGGAGAAGGGTCAGAAATTGTCAGAAGGATGTGATGCTTTGAAATGGCAGGTCTGTCGGACGATTCTGGTCGGTCTGAGACGATGAGACGCCTGACAGTCCCGTGTGCTATATTTCTGGACGGTGGTTTTGCGCGAGTGTCGTTGTCGCCACGGCAGTGCACGTGCCTCGCATTGGATGACGCCCGGGCAGATGGACGCAGCCATGATTCGCCAATGGCTTGCGACGAGCTCCTTCACTTGGCGTGAGCATGATGCGCTCCAGCGTTCGGCGATGGAGTTGTCGACAGCGTCCTGGCCTCGGTGCAGCGTCGAGGACAGACATGTCTGGGCCAGTTCACCGCGGCGACCAGCCCACCACGTGGGTGCTTCGCGCCTTCCCGTTCGCTCGCTCGTCTGCATGCGGCTGGGTATGGCGACCTCCACATGCGCGGTCCAAGCTCCCCTCAGAGTCTGCGCCAGACCGGCGGGGAGCTCTCCTGCTGCCAGACCTCGTTTCTTCGCCAGTTTCGCCATTTTCCACCTGCTACATTCTCTTGCCGCTGCTCCTCGCGGCCATTCGTAATCCACGTCGCCGCCCGCTTCCAATTGCGCCCAGGGCCGCCGTCGCCCGCGCCTGCCCACCATGAGGTTCGTCCAGCCCCCTGCGGCGCCCCTCCAATCGCGGCTCCGCGACAGGACGCAACACGCCGTGCTAACCGGCACCGCGCAGATTCGGACAGCAGCTCAAGTCGTCGCTCGTCAAGGACTGGGTCTACTACTACATCGACTATGAGGGCCTCAAGGAAGCGCTGCGCACCCACCGCGCCTGGGACGAGCAGGAGGAGCAGAAGTTTGTCGAGAAGCTCGAGCAGGAGCTCGACAAGGTCTACACCTTCCAGAAGGTCAAGAGCGACGAGATCATCCGCCGCATAGGCGCGTCGGAGAAGGAGGTCACCGATGTCGTCGGCCGCACGTCCAGCGCCGCCGACACCCCCAGCGAGGACGAGTTCGAGCTGCTGGAGGAGGACCTGAGCGACATCATCGCCGACGTGCACGACCTGGCCAAGTTCACCCAGCTCAACTACACGGGCTTCCAGAAGATCATCAAGAAGCATGATGTGCGCCCCGCCATCCCCCGTCCTTCTGGTGCAATTGGTGCTAACACACGCAGAAATCCACTGGCTGGATGCTCAAGCCCGTCTTCGCCGCGCGATTACGGCGGAAGCCCTTCTTCCAGGACAACTACGACGCCTTCATCATCAAGCTCTCGCAGCTCTACGATACCGTCCGAACCCGCGGCAACCCCGTCAAGGGCGACTCGGCCGCCGGAGGCAAGCAGCAGAACTTTGTCCGCCAGACCACAAAGTACTGGGTGCATCCAGACAACATCACCGAGCTCAAGCTCATCATCCTCAAGCATCTGCCCGTGCTGGTCTTCAATGCGTCCAAGGAGTTCGCCGTCGACGACTCGGCCATTACGTCCATCTACTTTGATAACACCAAAACATGGGAGCTGTACATGGGACGTCTCAAGAAGACCGAGGGCGCCGAAGCCATTCGTCTGCGTTGGTATGGAGGCATGAAGAGCGAGACCATATTCGTGGAGCGGAAAACGCATCGGGAGGACTGGACAGGGGAGGAGTCGGTCAAGGCCCGGTTCAAGATCAAAGAGAAGAACGTGAACGCGTACTTGCGCGGGGAGCTTACTCCCGACAAGGTTTTCGAGAAGGAGCGCAAGGACAACAAGAGGCCCGAGAAGGACATTGCATCTGACGAGCAGCTCGCGAGGGAGATCCAGTATCGCATACTGACGCGCAAACTCGTCCCCGTAACACGCTCCTTCTACCACCGTACCGCTTTCCAGCTACCTGGCGACGCCCGAGTCCGCATATCCCTCGACACCGAACTCACCATGACGCGGGAAGATAACCTCGACGGCCGCAAGCGCGCAGGCGACAACTGGCGCCGCACCGATATCGGCGTGGACTGGCCCTTCTCCCAGCTCCCGCCGGAAGACGCCGAGCGATTCCCCTACGCCGTGCTGGAAGTAAAGCTTCAGACGCAAGCCGGCCAGGATCCGCCCGAGTGGATTCGCGAACTCACGGGCTCGCACCTCGTGGAAGCTGTTCCCAAGTTCTCCAAATACATCCATGGTACCGCAACGCTAAATCCGAACCGGATCAAGCTGCTGCCGTACTGGGCACCCCAGATGGAAGTCGACATTCGAAAGCCCCGCAGCCACCAGTTTGGCATTCAAAGACCCGGCGCCAGCAACGACATTAGCACGAGCGGAAATATGGACGACGACAGCGACGACGATGATGCCGCCCTTTTGCCACCTGCGGATGCAAGTCATGACGATGAGGGGCTTCGAAGGCTCCGCGAGGCCCGTGACGCCATGGAGCAGCACGATCTCGAACAGGCCCGTGACTACGGCACCCTCTCCAACGGCGAGGGCCCAAATGCGCTTGACATCGAGGAACGCATTGCTGCGCAACCAATTGCCGCAGACGACTACCCAATCTACGACTCGGACAGCGACGATGAAGATGACTTGGAAGAAGCTCGACGTGCTGGGGGCTGGCAGTACAGAACCAAACTCGTCAAGCAGAAGGCTAAGAAAGTGGGAAATGCTCTCGCAAACTTCGCACTCACGGTGTTGCCAACTCCTACGCCGACGGAGGTCGGAAATGGAGGATCGAATCTGGGTGTGCCGAGTTGGAAACAGCCGGGCGAGATCAAGAAGTTCAAGGCACCAAAGGGAAAACGTAAGGCATCTCCTCCTATCCATCACACACTGTCAGCTAACCTCGTTCCCCAGGAATCCACGTTCCCGTCCGCGTAGAACCAAAAGTCCAACTTGCCACCGAACGCACTTTCCTCTCGTGGCTTGAATTCAGCATCCTACTCGGCTCCATCGCAGCCACGCTCCTCAACTTTGGCGATAGTGTCGCACTCGCAGCTGCATGGGCCTTCACCATCATCGCCCTCATATCGCTTTTCTACAGTGCTAGTCTGTTCTTGTGGAGGGTTACCATGATTAAGAATAGGAGGGCGGTCACATATCATGACAAGTGGGGACCGAGTGCGTTGTGTCTTGGGCTGTTCGTGGCGGTTGCCATCAGTTTTGGGGTAAGGATAGGGGATGGGGGATGGAAGGGGGGTTTGAAGGGCTGAGCGAAATTGTCGACGTGTATATAGGAGCACAGGGGAAGTGGAGCGATATTGTTTTTGCTATTAATATTGATGGGCCAAATTGGGTAGGACTGGATAGGCGTGATTGTACGATAGCTGGGAGATTGCATGGTCGGATTACACGGTAGTAGGTAGTATCACAGAGACGCCATTGAACGTGGCAATAGTAGATTCGCATATGCAGTCGTTCTTGCTCCAGTTCACTCCACATATCTCTTACGCATCCTATATCCACTATGGTTTCCCCATCCCCCAACTCCTCCCTCCATCTACCCCTGCACCAACCCCCTCAACCCCCCAACCTCACTACTAACCGCCTCTACGCTCTTCAAACTCAGTCCCGCCGCCCGCTGCGCCAACGCCACCGCATCCTCCAGGCCCCTCCCCGCCACCAGCCCCGCGGCCAGCACCCCGGCAAACGTATCCCCAATCCCATTGACGCTGACGACCTCCTCGCCCCCGAGCACGCGCTCCGTCGCAAACAGCCGGACGTAGAGGCCGTCGACCAGCGCGCCGCCATCCCCGTTCGCATTGCGGCTCAGCACGTGGCGCCGCTCTGCATCGGCGTGCAGCTCTGGGGCGTCCGGGGCGAGGCGCCGCACGACGAGGACGCCGGCGCTCCCGAGTTTGACCAGGAGCGTGGGGACGAAGGGCAGGAGCTTGATGGCCATTTGGGGGATGCCGGCGTCGACGAGGGCGGGGGTTGTGGCGAGAGTGAGGGGGACGCGGAGGCCCGAGGAGGGGATCCCTAGTGCGTCGATGACGCGGAACCAGGAGGGGGTGCTGAAGAGGGAGTGCGAGGTGGCGTGGGTGTGGAGCGCGATGAGTTCGTGGGTGTTGGGAGTCGAGAGGGTGCATAGGGGTGGGGAGATGGGGGCGTGGTCTGGGGAGGGAGAAGG